>VDFB02349497.1:0-10778 GCA_007258455.2 Sequoia sempervirens | reverse complement strand
TTTTGGAGTTGTCTCCCTATTTGCAAGGTCATAATCTTCACCAAAAAGTCACCTACAACAACAAAATTAGGGTTTCAAGTCCAGAAACAAAGAGGAACAAAAAGAGAAAAACTTGAAGATTAGATTCAAATTTTAAAAGCCTAGAAAACCTTTAACTAGAATCATTTCCACCTTGAGAAAATTGGTTCCATTTGAGTCAATTTTTAAACTTTTGTAGTTTTGGATAGCCCTTTTGAGAAACATGTTCCTGTGAGGCTAAAGCCAAATTTGGGACTCCATTCACCTAGAATGGAGAATGAGTCCTAGTAGGCCAATACTCATAATTTCATAAAATTTCTAGTCTCTTTCTATCTACAAGTTTCTAGGTGCAAAATTTTTATTTTACAACTTTTGTTCTATTTCATTTGCATTTCTAGGCCATTTTGTGGGTCATTACATTGAATTAGGGATTTTAGACATTGCCAACTTTAAAATTTCATTTATCTTTCCCAAAGTCATTACTTGGTGTTGAACCCCTCTCATTAGTTTATATTAGCCCTCTAGAACAACCTTGTTTATTTCAAGATCCTCTTTGCATTGAGATTCTAAGGTTTGTTCTTGAATGAAAGTGACAATTGTCCTCATAGGTCCTAAACACTAGAGAGAGAGAAAAATAATTTTCCAACTTTCATTTTGGTGAATCTGCATTTAGAACATCATGATGCTAATTTGGAGTGCATTATCATCCTAGATCTTTCTTGCATTAACATTGCACTAGGGTTTGCATTAGTTAATTGGCATTCTAGGGTTTCTACTTTTGCATTAGTGAAAACTCAAGTATAGATTGCATTTTGTAGCTCATTTCATTGAAAATCAAACAAAAATATGCATTTGCATCTAAGATACACATCATATAAAATCATAAAATCTAACTAAAAATTTCTAATTTTTAAAAAAATTATCATTGGACTCATTCACCACCTTGGGATAATTAGTCTAAGCTCGGGATTCCTGTACAATACATTCTCGCATCGAAGCAGTTGTCGCTTTTCTACTAAATATTTTTGTTTTTGCATACTTTTGTTACATCATCTAATTCATTAGAATTAGAATAATTTACAATCATTGCAATTGTGGATAGAATTAGATTATCGCGACTTTTCAATTTCAGCATTAGTTCATAGTTCAATTAGATTAGATACATAAGAAAATGAAAACAAAAAAGCTAAGAACATCAAAAGAAAATTACAAAAAATGGTTAACTTTAGAGAAAGAATATTATTTAAACCCTTTAGTAAAGATGACTTGGACATGTTATATGAAGCCCTTGATGACTTCATCTCACCTAGATCATCCACTAAAGCTTTGACACAAGAGGATGCAAGCATTGAAAATCATGACAATCATAATTTTTCTTCTCTCGATATCTCTCCTATTAGTGACAAAGGTATCTTGGTGATAGGAGATACATCATTGAGAATCATGAAAGTATTGTTTGGCTTCCCCCTTGGAAGTATATTATGACACATGAAGTTTGGATCATGGCCATTAATTTACCTAGTATCCATTCATCTCCAAACACCTCCCCTACTTGTGAGAATGCTTTAGTGAATAAGGATACAATCGTCAATGCTCATGACAAACACATTTATGCAGAGGATATGTTAATATTAAGAGATCCAATAATTGAGAGCTATGACAATCCTACCTCACCTACTTGGCAAGACATTATAGGACATGGGGATATAAGTGTAAATAATCATGACAATCAAACCTTTCCTTCTCCTAATATTTCTTCTAGACACAAAGAATATAGTTTAGTGTTAGAAGATATCCTTATTGAGACTCATGAGAATATTGTCCCTCCCTTTCCTAATGTCCCTACCATTTGGGAAGACCTATTTGAATAAAAAATTACAATTATTGGTAAACATGAAACTCATAGTTATCCTACTCTTGATGCCTCTCCTATGTGTGATGAAGCTATCTGCTTTTGTATTATGAATAGTTTGAACCACAAGATTACAGAGAGAGAGGCAGCAGTACTACTGCTTCGCCAACCCCATTACATTACTATCCACAACATCCATCATTACATATTTTAGCCTATATCAAGGTACACTGTCATTACACAGAGAAATACACTGAGAAAACCAAAAAGGATCTTCCACGGGTTACCATACAAAAACAATACTAATGAAACAGAAATTTGCAGAATGTGTAGATTTCCAGAATCAATCTCTCATATTTTCTTTGAATGTATATATGCAAAAGAAGTTTGGAATTTTTTTTGTAACCAGCTAAATGTTTGGAGCAATAATGGCACTCTTAGAATGGATAGAACTATTCTATTCGGCAACAGTAAATTTGGCAAGGAACAAACTATATTTTGGTCTTGTCTCTCAACATAAATTCTATGGCACATTTGGAATTCAAGGAATAATGAAAGATTTAATGGGGACATGAGGGTACTTACTGAGTCCTCACAAGGACTCATCATCCACAAAATTGTTGTGCAGGTCACATTGGCTGTGAAGGAAACCAAGCTCAAATTTCTCAATTTCTTGGATGATGGAAGCGTTCAACCCACCATGAGGGAGGCTAGAGGTAGGCATACTTGGCAACTAGGGCAGCCCAGCACATATATCTTTCTCCAAGCGTTGGAGATCTTTCAAAAAGAGTTCAATAAAAAGGTTGCTAGAGAGGCACAATTAGAAGAAATTGAAGCAATAGAGGTTCTTTTGGGTATGAAGGATCCAACAGGCGGTGAGGATGCAGCAAACTAAGGACATGAAGTTGTTATATTTTTGTGTGGACTTGGATCTTTTTGGCAGGGTAGTTGGGAGCTCTTGGACAGACTGGGCACTTTATTGGCAGACAGAGATAGCAAGGGCTTTTTGGTAGTGGAAGTTGGATCCTCTGTGCTCAAACAGGCTTCAGCAGTATGCTCGGATTACGGTAACAGGTGGGAAGATACAGCTACAGGAACCTTTTGGCAGTGGCTAACGGTGATACCAGGTGGAAGGTACAACTACAGGCGGATGGAAGATCCTTTTTGGTTTTCTCAGTGTATTTCTTTGTGTAATGACAGTGTACCTTGATATAGGCTAAAATATGTAATGATGGATGTTGTGGATAGTAATGTAATGGGGTTGGCGAAGCAGTAGTACTGCTGCCTCTCTCTCTGTAATCTTGTGGTTCAAACTATTCATAATACAAAAAAATTATAATTATAATTTAATTAATAATTATAATAATTTTAGTTATTTTAATTTAAAGTTAATTATAAAATTTGAAAAATAAAAAAAGTACAATGCCAAATAGTTTAAGATTTAATTTTAGTTTTTATTTTAGTTTAAGATTATTTTTATATATTTATTATTTTAATAGTGTGAATTCAAATCTTATAAAATAGCTAATTTAATTTTCTTTAATAAAAATAACAATTACATACATTTAAAAAATACCCTTTATAAGTCACATTTATTTATTTTAGAAAGATTAACGAAAATCCATTCTTAAAAAAATGTTAAAAAAATAGTTCATTTCCCTACAAATTTTCCCATAGAACACCCCAAACTTCTTAGCCAATTATAGTATAATAACAAATAATAAAAGTAAACTTATTAAATTAAAAGATAATTAAAAAAAGTAAAACTATTTTTTTAATTTATTAGAATTGAAATATTAATAAAATATGTACCTACAAAATATAATTAATATATTACAAACAATAATAATATAAACTCAATATTAATAAATAATTTTTTTTATAAAATATTATTAAATAAATCAAATTTTAAAAAATAAAATTGTATTTCAAATAAAATATTAAAAGTAAAAATAAACTATATTAAAAGCAAAATTTTAATTTTAATTTTTTATATTAAAATTACAAGTAACACTAAACTTAAAAAGTGAAAAAATAAAATAGAACTTTGTTCAAAATAAAAAAGTCAATTGATAATTTATTGATTTATTATTATTAATATTTTTATTTTATATATATATATATATTGAAAAACTTATTATTATTTATCTAAAAGTCTAAGTTTAAAAAGTAAAAAAAAAAACAATTCTTATCATATTTTGCTTAATTTAAAACTAAGACTAAATAAGAATGTAGTTGGTTTTTCTTTAATTATATATTATATTTTTTAATATTTTAGAAAATTTGAAGGTTGAGATTATTTCAATGGTCTTGCATCTTTTTCTACAATTTTCAACCTTTGATTTTCAAAAGCAAATCGTTCACTTCATATAGGGAACGCCTTCAGCGTAACAAGTGTGCACCATAACTTGAGATACTCAAGTGTCACCATTGCCTCATTAATCCTTAATTAGAGATAATTAAGTACACCATATATTTAGTCAAGGTCTCACCTCTTGATTGTAAATGATTACAACTCAACTTATAACCTCTTAGACACGTCACTTCCTTGAGTCATACATCCTAGAAGTTATATATTTACATTCCTTTTTATAATTTGTTCCATTATAATAAACATCTTTATTCTATTTCAGATTTTGTGATAGATTTGTTGGGTTTTTCACAAAAGCTAATATGATATTAAAGCCATGATGTCATACAATTATTTCGTTTCTAAATTTTAAGAGCAAGTAAAATGAAACCTAAAATATTTGATAAATGATTGAGTTATTTAGAACTCACCATTATATCTAAAATAATTAAACTAACTAAAATCAACTTTTGATTTGTTTAGATTTGAAAAATAAAACCCTGTCAATAACCAAACTTATCCAAAAAAACATAAATTTATTTTGATTTATATAATTTTATTTATTTAAGAACATCCTAAACAATTTCTAACTTTTTTTAAGGTATAAATTTATCTATAAACTAATAACTTAAGATTTGAAATGTATATAAAGTAACACATTGATGCAAGTAGAAAAGCTGCCTTCTCTCTTATTCACACGCTTCTTTTTCATTAAATGTTTTATCCTTTTTCAACTCTTCTATCATTTAGAAGTAAAGGCTTCCTTAGATTTGATCCACAGTATCCTTTTCAAGGGATAAAAACAAAAAAGTTTGTGAGTATAGAAGGCACTACCTACCTAGGCCTTCCTCATTCATATATTCTACTCTCTTTTAAAAAGATGAGTAACTTTTGAATGCTTGTTCTATCTTTTTGTAAGTGGAGAATGTGTGTACGTTGGAGGTGTGACACCACATAAAACAAAATAGAATATTATGAGTTAAAAGGAAAAGAAAAAAGGTGCTCATTTTTTAAATTATGTAATTCATATTTTTATAGTAATTTTTATAATATAAAAGAGGAGATTAGTAGTTACTTTATTTAATTATTTTTATTTAATTTTTTTAATGGAGGTCATCCACAAATTATTTGTAGCTAACCTCTTCGGGGACCTCATCCCTTATTTGGTGTCGGAGCCTTTGCACTCAGCAAGACTTGATCCCTGGTGGGCTCATTTAGAACCTTTCAACTTTACTAGTAGACCAAGAGCCCATTGACAGTAGTTACATATTTTAATTTTGTATTTTTAAGATTATATATATTAAAATATGTATAAAGTAACACATTAATGCAAGGTGTAAAAGCTCTTCCACTATAAAAGTTGCCTTCTCTCTTATTCACACGCTTCCTTTTCATTAAATGTTTTCTCCTTTAACTCTTCTATCATTTACAACTAAAGGCTTCCTTTGATCTCATCTCATTCATATATTCTATTCTCTTTTAAAAAGACTTTTAGTAAGGGGAGAATGTGTACGTTGGATATGTGGTACGGGATAAAACAAAAAAAAAAAAATATTATGAGTTAAAAGAAAAGAAAAAAGTACTCATCTCATTTTCTTTAATTATGTAATATTAATATCTTTGAGAGTAATTTTGATAATATAAAAGAAAAGATTTAGTAGTTACATATTTTAATTTTGTGTTTTTAAGATTATATATAATGATCTAAATGAGTTTTGAATTTTTGTAATAGTTTATTTAACAATTTTAATGATTGAATTTAAGATTTTGGATTTATATTATCAATTTCATTGTTTATTGAATACACAATTAATAAGCTAGTAAAAACTCTTATTAAGTGTTATTGGATGGTCAAGAAGGAAACATATAAATAGCCTTGTTTGTCAAGTATTGCATATTTATATTTTATTGTTAGAATTATATTTTTGCAATGCTTGCCAAAATGACTATTTATATATGTGTCTATTGACCATCCAATAACACTTTTAGGTACTTTTATTAGTTTCTAACAATCATATGGATACAACAATTTAAGGGATTTCCATTAATATATTAAAAAAATGATTTTAAATGTATCATAATATATCAATATAGATAACAAATACAAATAAAAATTCTACTATTATCAAAATCTATATTAAAATTTTAAAAACTTACATTTCTATCATGACATATTCTATATTCTATAAAATGAAAGCTAGATCCTTGGATATAAAACAAAACAGAACATTTATAATGCCATGTGATCAACCCTTACAAAATATCAACTCCAAATCTGTACTACAAAAGTTAAGCTTTACATTCAATAATTGTACACCAAAAATTCTTGGCATTGTCAACAACAAATAAATTAATATTTAACATATTTTTTCAACATTTTTTTATGAAAGATTTTATATCATCCACCAAATGATATTTATTATCCCATACCAAAACGTAAGTCTTAAACTGAAACCTCTCCAACCTTTTTATTGATAACGATCTTTTATGCACGAAAGATTATATTCTGTACATCTCCAACCTTTTTGTTGATAGAGATCTTTTGTATCATCCACAAGATGTTAAGTCCATCCTATCATGCCTTTCCTTAATTCCACCAATACATCTCCTAATGGAAACTAACAAGACAAAATGTTAATCAATTAGAACTACTTCAATTGGGTAACATGGAAACTAAAAATAATGACCATAACATGTAGACCCACCAGTAATTCAGGCATCAAATACAATACAGATTGGAAGCTGTTAATACTGCCAATTTGCTACTATAAAAGGAGGGAAATAACTTGCCAAATATAACACTAAAAGCAGGAATTTGCAGAGGTTTACCAGGAATGCCAACTACAACAAGCTTTCCATTAACTTTGAGCAAATTGAGCAATGGCAGCTAGAGGTGATCAGTGGGTACAGAATCAATTATATAATCTAGAGATCTAGATGTGAATCATCTGCCCCTAAAACCTCTTTGGCTTCTGTTTCTCTGTTTGGGAATTTAGTGATGATGACCACATGCAGGTCAAAGGCTTTGCCAAATTTAATTGCCATGTGACCAGGACCACCTAGCCCCAACACACCTATACAACTTCCTTCCTCTGTCATTTCAGAGTACATCATGGGGCTATAAATATCAATTCTAACATAACAAGAAGGCTGCCACATCAAATGACAGGCTTTTTAGTACCTGGGTATATATCATAAATACAGTTAAAGATTTTCCACAGAAACCATTATCATAAATTAGATATTTTTA
This sequence comes from Sequoia sempervirens, assembly GCA_007258455.2. Taxonomy (NCBI): domain Eukaryota; kingdom Viridiplantae; phylum Streptophyta; class Pinopsida; order Cupressales; family Cupressaceae; genus Sequoia; species Sequoia sempervirens. Next base: position 3,308 of record VDFB02349497.1, on the reverse strand, counting down.
GAGACTGCCAGTCATCATAGATTTGTTTTAAAAGATGAGATAATCAGTTTGATGAAGTTAGTTTAGTTTAGCTCTGGTTGCAGACCATTGAAGATGGGTAGCCACCAAATGTGGCAGATCCATCCAAATCCACACTGTTGTTGGTGAAGACAACTTTGTCACAGTATTGCTCTACCCCTTTTTCCATGGTTATCACAGTTATGGCAACTGCCAACCATGCACCCCATTCTAACACAATTGCCCATGGCGATGTTTTTACTTCTGTTCCCTCTTCAGTTACACTCTAATGACTTCATGGCTGTGAAGAAAAAGATTAATTTTCTGTATCTACAGCCCCAGATTATACAAATAGTCTGACAACAAAAATATAGAGTAGAAAAAATACTTTACCCCGGGACCAATGGGTATTGGGAGGTACACCATTTGTTGCAGAGCTGTGCAAATTCCAATGATAGACCCCACAGAAAGCAACTTTGAAAGTTACATCATTGGGTTATGTCTTCTTGGAAAGTGAAATGAGATTTGATTTGCCCCACATCCTTAGAGACCAGTTGCTTAGTGGAAAATAACGAAAAAAATAAAATAAAAAAAAATGCCCCTCTTCTAAGATATCTAAAAAGGGGTAATTTTCTGAACCTAAATGATTGTTCTGATCCTTGGCCGCCCATCCCTGAATATCAAAATGTTCTTCCATTAAATAGAGTCTTCAAGCATGTAGTTACACATTTGGCATTCTACTGTATAGCTCAATAAAATATAGATTATTTTTAAGATTGTATCTATATTTAAATTATATGTAATTATTTTAAAGGTTTATAGTTTAATTAGTGAGGCTATGGCATGTTCCTTGGTCATGCCATTTACTAGGTTCAAACTTTGGGCGGTATGATATAAGGGATGAAGTTGTGGACATGCCCTAAACAACTTTGATAGAATGGATACCCCTTAACCCTTGGATCTTGCATGTTAATTTTAAAAATGTTATTCATCCAACTATCTAAACTTATTTAGATGGCTACTCATTTCTTGATTGAGGGGTAAAATAAAAGCTACTTTTTAAAATAAGAAGTTGGGTGTTTTTCTATTATCATTTTAGCATTGTTTTTTCATTGAATTAAATTTAGCACATAATACAATAATATAGTGTAGGGTGAAATATTATATTGGTAAATTTGAATAGCTAAATTAAAAAAAGATCTTCTGGATGATCATAGACTACCAAAATTTGAGAGTTACCAAGAAAGTTCACATAATAATAACCTATTAGCCAAATCAAACAACTTAATGCTATACAATAAATTCTTTTAACCTAATCAAACTAATTTAATAATGCAATATTATGCAAACAAAATCCTAAGCATAATACCAATCTTTATCATTCTTAAAAGACCTAAACCTAATAAACCTAATAAATTTACTTGCTTAGTTTTAGGAAATGAAGCCTAAATACGACACCTCAAGGGTGGACATTGGCCATTATTTGGTGTTTGAATGCAATGTTGTAGGGGTGAGCTTCATTTTGAAGGGGTTGATATTGGGTGTTGAAGCAATTGTGGTAGGTGTGGTTGACAAAAAAAAAAGGGCTTCTCCTTTGCATATGAAAACATAAAGCAAATTTCAACCTTGGTGGGGAGATGGTAAATGTTTTTGTTCCCATTCATCCATATCAATTTGAGCAATGATTCTCATATTTGGTGCTTGCAGTAAGGTAGATAAATTCCTATGTTGTGGTTGGAGCCCTACCTCCTATTAGGCACCCCATAGGAGGGATATAGTCTAAGCAACTTTATTTTGGTGTCTCATGTGATTGTAGAGGATATTCTTGAAATGAAGGTTACTGCCAATGACACACATATCATATGTGTAGTCTTCCATAATATAATGGACAAATAATTGTAAGTTTAGGGTTTATGATCTAATGAAATGCAAAATTTCTTTTGGCATTATAAATTTGTAAAGATTTTTTTAGGGTTTACAATTTATAAAATGTAAAATGTGTCTTTTGATGCAATGAACTTATTTTTTTAGGATTTCAAGGATGCAACATATTAATAGAGGGTTGTGATCCTTTTTTTAATTTTAAATGTTTGGTGTGTTGCTTTACATCATGTTAGAGATAAATTTGTGGATCTTTAGTGGGATTAAAATTCTAACCTTTGTACTTAAATGCATCTAGATATGTAAGTATTCATAGTTTTGTTTGGCTTTGTTATCAATAGATTTAATGTGTATGATTTTGGGTTACTCTATATTTTGTTAAAATTATTTTCCAATATGAAAAATACCCAATTGTGGTCCTAACTTCCTTATCTTAATGCAATTCTCTTTTGTTTGGATGCAAAATGTCTAGATCATATGTATATCTTTTGAACTCTTGACCATCTTTCAAGTGAAAAAAAAAGACATTTATTTCTTTGTTGTTGACAAATGCTTGTTCTTATGTTGGCAAATAAGGTAGGGGTATACAAAATTAGGGATTTTGGAAAATGTGAGAGATAGGTTAACAAAGTAGGTCCACAAGAAAATGAAGTTTCTGGTTGGTTAAGATTCTCAAATGGACGACATTTTTTCCCACCCAATACATTTAACAAGAATGCAAATACTAGTTTTGGATGCAATGAAAAATTGTTTGAGAGCTCTAGGTTGCTCTAGTCACCATTTTTTTGTAGGATTTCACAAGTTAAAGTATTATCGTTGGATGACACTAACAATACTCATTGTATTTTGTATCTTATTATTATACTAAACTAGGATAAATTGTTATTGTTATTCCAACAACGAGCACATTTATTGACATCCTTGAGGCAAGATACAAGAAATACGATGAGACAATAGGATGATACTAATAGTGTCATTGTATTTGTTGTCTCACTAGTATACCAATTTTATATGTTGTCGAAACTAAATGTCCACATTATGAGATCATAGAAGATACTTTTGCAAATTGATGTATTGAGAACAAGATAATCAAAGATTCCATGGTCAATGAAGAACTTCAAATTTTTATTTTATTCTTATGCTTTATAATTTTCTCTAATATATTCTAAAATTAGTTTTAAGACCTTAGTTTGTTTATTAAAGAAAACATTTTTGTTACTATTATTTCAAAACTTAATAAAATCCTTGGTAAAAAAATACACTACTAATTATACTAATATCTTTGAAGAAAATAACTAATAGTTAGAAGCTATCAAATTATGTATAAATATTATATTGTTCTAGATGCATTGCAAACACTTTAATTTAACCATATCCTAACATCACCAATTCACCTCCCACATAACCTCTTTCAAAAAGTAATTAAATAA
>VDFB02349495.1:0-48573 GCA_007258455.2 Sequoia sempervirens | reverse complement strand
AGTGTTTTCTAGATAAACAGTATGTTTATAATCTTCAAGTAAGATTTGTTGCAAAGGAAGTTGTTGGTTTCCAAGATGTTCTTGGATCGTGTTCAAGTGAATTTTATTGTCCAGAAGTTTCAAATTGATTTAAGGAAGCATTTACTTAATGTTTAATGTGTTTTCATGAGTAATGGTTGACCTGGTGTTTACACTACATTTGAAGGTGTTCAAGTATTAATGAAGGCATAGCATGGAATGTGAGATTTAATTTGGTTTCCAGTTAAGTGTTGCTTTGTTCCACTTTCATTCTTATCCACTGCGGGAATGTTTGGTGCCAACCTAATTTGAAATTACAAAGTGTGAAGTGTGTATTGTCAACCTGGAGAAATTTTTCAAGGTTGGGGGCAGTATAAGCATGAGTCAAGATGTTGAAGGTTGTCAAGATCGAAAGAATAGATTTGTGATTCAAGTGATGCGAATTTCCAAAGAGTAGAGAAAATTTGAGCATAGCAATGCGAACTTCAAAGTACTAGATTCTTGAATGCAGTGAGTTGAGGGTGTTTGCAATCTTTCAAACAAGGTTGCGAAAGTGTTGGAGCATTTGTGGTGGATTCCTTGTCGTATTGAGAAGTTGTTATCTATGTGAAATTTTTCTTATATCTTCTTTGTTTCTTCTATGGAAGGAAGCCCTCACTATGAGCCTTTTTGGACAGTGTGTCATATTCTAACAGTGAGCCCTTGTACCAGTTTTGCAATTACTTATATTGTGAGCTAATCCTCATCATGCTTTTTCCCTCACTGAGTTCTCCACATAAATCTAGTGTTCTCTTCTATATAGTGTTGATATTTCTATTGGCAGATGGTCAACGCTCCCCTCGAGATTCGTGACATGCACTAACCGCCTCTCGTGGATCCATGAACTTTAGCGGTTGTGTCGAGCATTAACAGGTCAATTTTTTGGTGCAACGACAACCGTGGGGCCAACAATTGGTATCTGAGCTAAAGGTGTCGGGTTTGAATCCCCTCAAATAACATTAAGGGGGACATTGTTTTAAAATGGTTAGCACTCCCCTCAAGATTTGTGACATGGACTAACCGCCTCTCGTGGATCCATTAACTATGGCAGCTGTATTGGGCATTAAAAAGTCAATATTTTGGTGCAATGGCAACCGTGGGGCCAACAATTTTTTTTTTGTTATATGCATTTCATGATTAATCACTCTAACAAAATAAGGGCTTAATGAATGTTTGTGGGTCTAATTAGTGTTGAGGGTTTTGATGTTTTAATTTGTTATAATTGATTCAAACCCACCCCCAGTTGTCTTCTTCATTCAACAATGCATATATTTCTTAGGGGAAGATCTAGTATAAGTCAAAATAATTGTTGTATGTGCACTTTTCCTTTAAGTTCAAATGGTGAGATTGTTTTGGAGAATGTTTTGAAGATATTTTGGCATGTTGTCATCAATGACAAAGGGGGAGATTGTTGGAAGAATGCCATTGATGTTGTTGTTGGCAACATGAGCATAAGGGATAAGCACAAAGCTATATAACAATGTGTTGCAATGTTGTCATTGATGTCAACATTGTATCTTGATGTGGAGATCATGGTGCAGATCATTGCAAATCATTTTGGTTGGTTCTAACAAGTTTTGGAGTATTTGTGGAAGAAATTTTTGCAAGATGGTTTCATCCGGTAAAGTTGGTTGTGATAGAAAATTCACTAAGTGGAAAATTTGTTAATTATGTGTAACAGAGCATTCAGTTTTTTAGTTTGCATCGATCTGTAAATAAAGTTTTCACTTTGTGCTTCTAACATTATTTTGGTGGTTGTTAGAAGTATCTAATTCCAAAATTTCATCATGTTTTGGCTTTTGGTTTGAGAGATCTAACAAAAGTTCAGCCTAGCAGATTACAGCCATTTCCTGTATAGTGCATTTGAGTGGGAGATTCTACACCTCTTTGTGGATAAGGTTTTGGCTTTGCACTTTTGAGGATATGTTGATAGATAGAATTAGCGGGTGAGTTCCAATTGGCATTGAATTTTGAGGTCCATGTGTCCAAATGTGGATACATAGTTGAAGAATTTTGGTATTAGGTCTTCAACAATGTCGACCTAATAAGTTTAAAGGTATGTGAAGTTTAAATAAGTGTTGCGGTCTTATGTCGATCTATTATAGGTCCATGCCAATCAATTTCAAGTTATTTTGATATTTGACTTTTGGCATGAGGCGTGTATGGAAAGGGTTGAAGCCGAAAAGTTATATTTTGAATGTTACATCTAATTAGGCTAACCTAATTGATGTTATGCTTGACGCAGATATATATGATAGATGTTTTTCGGTGTTTTAAAGATAGTAATGAATTTTGTGAATGTTCTACATGTATGTGATGTGAATATTACCAAAGCGGTGTGAATTTAAGTTGTCAATGTTGAGTAGAATATTAGAGTGATGTGAATGCAAAGAAAAGAAGAGTGTTAGATCTAAATTAGATGAAGTGTATAAAGTCAGTTTGTTGAGCATCATTAGAACTGTATTTCATGCATATGGTAGATGCAATTGTAATAGTTCAAACTAGGATGTGAGCCAAAATCTCTCTTCTATATTTTCTTTGTAGGTAGTGAGTCCACCTGCAGTGAGCACTTTTGTAAATATACTATAACTGGTTATAATATATTGTGAGCTAATCCTTAACGTGGTTTTTTCCATTTTGAGTCATCCACATAAATATCCTAATGATCATGTGTTATGTGATGTTTCATGCTTTCTTTCATTACAACAGTTAAATGTTCTATGTGATTTGGATGTTTAAATTTTTGAATGGTTTAAAAGAATATTGATTCACCCCCCCTCTCAATATTCTAGTTGTTCAACAAAAGAGGTATAAATTGTGCAATTGGATGGTTTCTAGTTACCAAAATATATGGACATGATTTGCAGACTCAAGAAAGCTCTATATGGTATATAACAATCTCCCAGAGCTTGGAATGCAAGGCTAGATAATTATCTACTTCAACAAGGATTCAAAAAAGGTATTGCATATAGTAATCTATATATTAAAGTCCAAGAAGACAAGTTGTTGATTGTAGTTGTGTATTTTGATGATATCATCTTTGGTGGAGATGATAATATGTGAAAAGAGTTTGCAAAAGAGATGCTGAAAGAATTTGAAATGTCAATGATCAGTGAGTTAAATCCTTTTTTCTAGGCCTTCAAATTATTTAGCAATATGGTGGCATTCTATTTCTCAAGCCAAATATGTAAAGGAAATGTTGAAGAAGTTTGGAATAGAAGATTCTAAACTTGTGGGTACTCCTATGGTGACTGGCTATCACCTAAGTAAATCAAATGAGTCTTTGGTAGTTGATCGGACTCTCTATAGGTCTATGATTAGAAGATTGTTGTACTTAATTGCTTCCAAATCTGATATCATGCATGTAGTATATTTCGTTACCAAATTTCAAGCCAATCCTAAGCAATCTCATGAGAAAGTTATGAAAAGAATTTTCAGATACTTGAAGGGAACTCCAGATTATGGCCTATGGTAGAAAAAAGGATAAAAAATTCTCTCTAAGTGCCTCTATTGGTGTTGATTGGGTGGGTTGTATTGATGACCGAAGGAGTACAAGTGGAAGTGCATTATTTTAGGGAGACAGATTTGTCTCATGGTTCACCAAAAAGCAAGAATCAGTGTCTTTGTCCACAGCAGATGTAGAATATATTGTTGCAGCATCTTGTTGCACTCAAATGTTTTGGATGAAGCAGACCTTAAAGGATGTAAAAGTGGTGTCTAATGAACCTATTCCTATATTGTGTGATAATACAAGTGTTATTAACATTTCTAAGAATCCATAATCCATTCAAGGACTAAACACATCTCAATCTAATACCATTTTATGAGAGAGAAAGTTGTAGAACATGAAGTTAAAATGGATTATGTGCCTACAAAAGATGAGATTGCAAATATCTTTACAAAGGCCTTTTCAAAGGATACCTTTAAATATCTAAGTTAGAAGCTAGTGTTTATTTCCCCTCGTTCTAACTAGATGCATAAATGATGCATCTTTCTAGGGGGAGAAATTCATGTCATATCCTTTCTCCTGGATTGATCAGTACTACCCTTTAGGGGGAGCTGGTAGTAAGGGGGAATTTTGAAGAAATTATGCAATTGTTGTATGTGTGTGGAAAAGAAGTGTTGATGGTCAAAGAGGGAGCATGTGATGTTGCTTCAATAGAAGATCTTTTCGCCCTTTGCTCCTAAAGATAGAAAAAGTAATGTCGACTTGTGCAAAAGTGTTTGGCCATTTGTCCTTGATCTCAAAGGGGGAGAATGAGTAGTGTGTTTTCATCAATGCCAAAGGGGGAGATTGTTAGCAATTGTCATTGATGTCAACACTAATGATTGTGTTTTTATCATTGAATTCAACATTGATGGTTTTCATTGATGGAGATTGTTGGCACCTAACTAATTTGTTGTTAGTCCTTGGCACATTCAATTTGGGATTTCATTGGTTGGATGCCATGCCTTATCAAATAAGAGAAGAGTTAAAGAAGTTCATAGTTGGATGTCATGTCTTATCAAAGATGAGAAGTGTTGAAGAATTTTGTATCATGCCTTTTCAAGGAAGTATTGTTGATATTCATATAATGCATTACTACTGTCAAAAGAGTTGTTTTCGTGATAATATATTAAGATGAGGATTAGAAGCATGACTAATGTTGGAGAGATGATCTACAGTCTGTCTCATGCTCTCTCCTAATGTTACTATAATATGTGTTGACAAAAGGAAGTTCTGGTCTCTGCAAGTTACTCAAATGTTTCTGGTTATGGAAGGTGCATTACAGTCTATCTAGGAGAATGCTCTGCATTCCTCCGTTGCAGTTTTCGTCTTGCAATTTGGTATTCAATGTCATTGCTCTATGTACATTGCACTCCTATCTTTTCAAGCCATTTGTGTTTTTGAGGAGCTTCATGTCAAATAGGTTGGTAGTGTTGCTAGTTGTCTGGGTTGGTCTGAGAAATGCTCCAGATTTCTCTGCATTGATTTATTTGCTCATGCGACTTGGAGAATGGGTTCACATCTATGCAATGTCTCAATTCCAATCTCATTTATTGAAGTGGTCACAAGTTGTTATATAAATGTTACATCATCTGATTGTGTATTTTGTGTTTCCTAAACTAAGTTGTTTGTACCTATTTGGTCTACGATGGTTGTTGATGGCATGATAGTATGAAAGAAGTGTATGGAAATGATGTTGGATATTCAATGAACATCCCTATGTGATGCACACATTGCTAATTGGTAGCTTTGATTCCACATTGTGTCTTCAGTTGGTTTTCTTGATCTTTTGTGGATATATGGCTAATAGGGCTTGTTCCTTTGCTTGATCCATGTGCTTGGGGGGATTCACCAGCAATGGAAGGTGTGGCATGATAGATTTGGGTCCAGACCTATCTTTTTTAAGACCACATGAAGTAAATTCAATTGAAAGATTGTTTATGGGCTGACTGGTTATGTGCTTCAATGGAGAACATCCACACATGTCCTTGATGTTGACTTAGGTTGATGTGTGCTTAGGAAATCATTTTGGATCATATTAAAAGAATTTTTACAATTTGTTTTGGTCCTCTTTATCCTAGAGATAGGATTGCATCATGCTTTGGTGGTCGACCAATTAAATTTATTGTTTATTATCTTCCTAGCTTACCTAGTTGAAGAATCAAAGTGTTGTGGTGGATATAAATGAAAGATCACTTTGAATGCAACATGGAGGATGTAGAGTACAAGTGTGGAAAAGTGTGTCATTGATCTGAATTGAATATCCAACAAAGATAATGTTAAATATTGTGAAAGGAAAGATAAATCCTACTTGAATGCCCCAATCAACAGAGATTTGTGTTGGAAATCTTTATAATTCTCTTATATATCTTTGTATCTTGCTTTAGATAGTGAATCTCATTGGGTCCTCTGTATCTTGCTCCTGGAGTTGGTTGGTACTTCAGTGTTGCAATTCCTTTTGTATCTTGCTCTAATGCAATGAGCCTTCTTGCAAGTGTTTTGGCAATAAGCCTTATATTGTGAGTTAATTATCACCGTGTTTTTCCCTTATTGGGTTTTCCATGTAAATTTGGTGTCTCTTTGTGCATGTATGTGTTCTTTATCCCTCTCTCTTTGTTGTTGATCCAATCACTATTATATCTTTCATTGGTAAAGTTTGTTGAAGGTGTTAAAGATTCAAATTGTTATATTCTTCTTTGTTACTACTCTGCTTAAAGTTCCATTCATGTCTACTAAAGGAGTTTGAGTTGTGCTAAAATTTTCAAGTTCAAGAAGGGGTTAAGTTTTGTGTAGACCAATTCACCTCCCCCCCCTTCTCTTAGTCTACATATGCTACCTCAATATGAGATAAACTATTATTGCTTCAACTTTGTAGACAAATAGCATAGGTTCATAATTTGTATTAAAACTATTAAGGGGCATGGATTTCCTATTATTATAAATAAAAATTCTTACATAAATAGTAAGGATTCAAAGAGCATAGAAGTGGAAATGGCTCAAATCAATCTAAAATTATATGGGTCAAGAAAATTATTCAATCCAAGATCCATTGTTAAAGGATTGAGGAATATCTATAAGCATAGCAAAAGAATTGAATATTTATGGGCCAACTGTTATGATGATCATAAGGCCAGGAGAAAAGGTATTCTAGATTGAAGTCTCTTTAGTTGAAAATGTATTTAATTATCTCGGTACTTAATGTAATAAAGGATGATGAGAATGTTCTAGATATGGAAGACAAAGTGAGAATGTTTTTTTTATTTTTTCCTTATTAAGAGGCCAATTGGGTACTCACATTTCAAATTTGGTGAAGATCTGAGCTAATTCAAACAAGTTATGGAGTTACAATAATTTTGCACCTATCTAGATAATTATAGAACTTTCACCCTATTTTGAGTTTGTGGGAATTTCTAGATGATTCAAATGCCTATTGAATTCCCACAATTCTCCATCAATCCCATTTCCCCTCAAGGTGGACTCCTATTGTGGAATTTCGTGCTACACCCAGATTTGTGGAACTTTCCTAGCCATGTGGAGATATCATAATACCTTTCAAACTTCTACAATTTCCCTATACCCCCAACTTTTCCCTAAAAAGATGAATGGAAAAATGTTTTATGCTTTGTGGACATGTTCAAGTATCTCTCAAAATCCCACATACACGAACCCCTCGGATTTCCATAGTTGTCACATGAATACAAATTGGATGTCGAAAAATGACAAATAGGTGATTATAACAACCCATACATATATCCCAAGAGCAAATAAGGGCCTACCACATGTCCCATCATGCTTGGACATGGGTGGGCACCAAATTCTTCATGTTTTCCAATACATAAGGGTTTCATTCATCTTGGAGATAGTTTTTTAAAGGAGGTAGAGTCGGATGAGTTAAATGAGCAAAGGTTAAGGAAAGCTTGGTGGGTTGATGTTTGCATGTAAGGATGAATGTCAATGCTTGTGTAAAGGGCATGATGGTGAATTACAAAAGTATTGTAACGATCTATACCCCTATTGTAAGGATCTACTTTGCATATTAATAAAGTACTAATTTTGTTTTGCATTGGAAATGTTTGGAATTGTTTTAATGCTACCAAGTTCAACAGTTTGATAAAATCGCTAAGCCTAGGACTATGCCAAAAACCATTTGAACCGAGCACCTAATCCTTTGCATTTGGAAGAGAGGCAATTTGATTTCTTCTTCAAAGGAGTTCATTAGATATTTGTCTATGCTTCACTTATAGACCTAAAGATATATCAAGTAATTGGATTTGTTCTCCAAGAGTATAAAGCCTCCTTTCAAAGGCTTCGCTCTTCAAATAAGCCCATGACCTCATCTTTGATTTTTGAAATATTTTTCAACAATCTTCCATCCCTTGCATAAATTTGGGAAATATATTCCAACAAACTATTGGAATTATGAAACAAAAATGTGTTTCAATATCCATTACATAACCAAACTTCAATTGATTTAACTATCTCTCAATTTTATTTTATTTTGTTTAGATTTCTATGACATATGTAAGCAAGATACTTTCTTGTAGATAAGCATGTTGACCCATGCCATCTTTCATAACCTTTTTCGTTCAAATATTTTAGCTCCAATGCAATCTAGTCTTTTTGCAAAGATGTTTTTCAAATGAGAGGAGTTCCATTCTTTGATGAATCCTTTGATGTGATTTCATTTATTTGTTAGGACAAACAGTCTAGAGCCTTTTGTCTTTGGGAAATTTGACCACCAATTTCTCATAAGATTCTCAAAGTGTTGATCTTTTAACCACATTAATTTAAATTTGCATGGGGATTTTGATGGAAGGGAATCCCCTTACACTGCTATCAAAATTAGGATCTAATCCAGAGATTCAAAGCATGCTATATTCCAATTTCCAATCTTTTTCTAAGCATGTTCAAGAAGTCATTAAGCTATCTAAACTCTCTACAATCCATGTGTAACCACCTCGCATGAGTTCAAAAATTCAACAAGCTTAAATTATTTACAAATTTTAAGAAATTTGTTTGAGATTGCATTGTTCTCAAAATTTCCCCTTGCTTGTCCTTCTCAACAAAGATTACATTGAAATTTCCTCCCAACAAGACCAATTCATTAGATAAGGTTAGCATTTCCCTTAAAAATTAGTCTCATAATCTTTTCTTTGAAACATGTCCAATTAGTCCATATATGTTGAATAAAAGAAATGTTATATTGTTAAGGACTTGACTTCACATAATTGCCTCTTGGACCCTTTGGAAATTATTTCTAGACCAGTGCTTAAAGGCGAACATATAACACCCATCCCACCAAGGCCCCATCTACACTGACAAGTTCACCCTACCATTTAAACCATATTTTAACCAAAGAAACACCTCCTCTCAACATCAATTTCTTGAATTAATATAGCATTCACCTTTTGTAATTCAAGTAGAAAGTTGACCAAACATGTTTTATTAGTGACATTCAAGCCTTTAAAATTTCATGGAAAAAAATTGTGGTTGTCATGGAGTTTCACTCTCCTAGTTTTTAAACTTCAAAACACTCTTTTGTTTATCAACTTTAACCTACTCTACCACTTTCTATAAACTAGATTTTTAACCTGTTTTGCCTTCAATGCCACAATTTGGTTCTCTTTGAGCACTCGCATTGTGAGATGCATAGCACTTCAATGGTGATAAGCTTTGGCTCTTCATCCTAGGTTGCCTCCTTTGTTTAACAATGGATGGAAAAAAAATTATTAGGTAAATTGGTTTTGAAGGGACTAGAAACCCTATATATCATAAAGAACAAGTCAAAGCAGACAAAAAAACCTCCCAAAAGGGAGTAATACATAACTGCAACCAAGCTACCAAACACAAGCCAGCATAATTACAACTAAGATGCATGAAACAAAAGAGTACATAAGGATCCAACCTAAACAATGTCAAACACAACCCTATTCAATCTCACACTCTTTACTCTAGTGTGAGATTGGGAGACATATTTAGGAAGACCTTTCTTCTACCTTTGTACAAGTATCTAAGAAATATTATATTCCAAGTCCACTAATCTAGGAGAAGGGGGAATTCCCCCTCTAAGGGCCCATCCTTGGGCGCAACAAAAATAGAGGAACATCTAACCAAAGTAGTTAAACATTGAACAACCTCCTCAAGAGTAGGCGGAAGCAAAATTGAAGCCAATGGAAGAGAAAATTAAGCAACCAAAGTAGAAGGTAGGTGGGACTCACTAATAGAGGTGAAAGAGTGATAGGAAGAGAAGATCCAACACCTTGAGAAAACTTGTCATCTTAAGAGGATCCATCAACCAAAGAGTTGAAAACAATAATAGTCAAGTGATTTTTACAAACATTCTTCCACCATGTCGTCATGTCCTTGTGCTTGGAGAGTGGATAATAAAAAGCTAAGTGGCCAATAGTAAAGCATCATCAACATCTAAAGGGGAGACCCTCATAGTCAAGAAGTTGAATCCAAGACCTATTCCCCCACCATCAAAACATTGTTGTGAAGAGCCTTGGAGATGTCAATGTGTACTTGAATGCAAACAAACATAGAGTGGCCCATGTAATAAGTAGTAGGTTCAACCTTCAAGAAATACCTAATAGCATTGCCAATTTTGTTATAGTAGAATTATTCCCAAAATTGGATGGAAGATTTGAAAGTCAAACCCACACAAGTCTAACATTGAGAGGTTCAAAGAGGGGGTTGAAGGAAATAGACCAAGCCTTGGTTGGTAGAAATTTCTCTCCCCACATCCATAACAGGTTGTCATCCACCAAATCCATGTCCTTAGAAGAGGCAAGTGATACTAGAAAGAAGCCCATTGCATAAGGAAAGAACTTAATCTTTCCCTCAACGAGAGCTTTCCATGAATCCAAGACCCAATTTTGTAAATTGAGAAGAGAAGTCAAAATATTGTTGAATCTACAAACCAAGCCTTTACACAAATAAAAACCCTCATTTTCCACAAACCACCACAAGGAAGGGACCATAATTTATCTCGTGGAGGGTGTGCAACACCCTCAAAACTTCCAATGGTTGTGTAAGATGACTGAAAACCTAAACCAAAAGAAACACACTTTTCAACACAAATAACATGACCACCAACTGAATCCCCAATTGCAAGAATACAAACTTGCAAGTTTATGGCACTATTACCAAACTAGTACCAACAAAGGTATGGAGGTCAAATGCAAAAGATGACAATTCAAACTATTGCGTAGGAGGTGGATAAAAGTCCCTATTAAAATCCATGAGAGACAAAATGACTCCCACACCAGAGGCATTCAGAATCGCATTAGCATCTAGCAAAAAAACCAAAGAAACATAAGGAACAAAAACACCCTTTTTGTAGTTGTTAGCATTAAGCATACAGGCACTAGGACCATCATTATTCACAAGATGAATATCAAGAAAAGGGCATTTTCTTGAACCCACACTAACAATAGCCATACAAGGATTGAGAGCCCACACCAACAAACACATAATTGAACATAGCACGATGGAACCTGTTACAAGTCAGAGCGAGAGCACTATTGTTATTTGTTATTCCTCGAAATTTGTTGTTGTGAGCTCCCTTTCCTCATGATAAGAACGAGACCTATCTAGACTTTGTGTTTTAGATCCTCCAACTCCTTTTCAAACGCAACCTAGATCAACATTGCAAATGTTGATCATTCAAAATGAGAGCCCCTGAAGATTTTTGTATTCAAGTGGTCAACTTGTGTTAGAAGGAAAATCATTTTTTATCCAAAAACATAGCAATTATAATTTCACAATATTTCTAATTATTAGTAGTGTTGCTTAAAGGGGTCTTCTTCCAACCCCATATTGTGTCCTTCCATTGCCTTGAACATGATATTTTTAAACGCCCTAATTGCTTGCAATGGTGATATAAGAGATTGAATTTCCTCCTATTTATTACCTTTGATTTCATACATTGTCTTTTGTCTACATATTGAAAAAGTTTGGAAGGAGTTTCTACATATCAATCTTAATACAAATGCAAGCATACATAAACAAAACACCCTTAAATATTCTCATCAATTGGCACAAATTTGCCAATTTTGGTTAAGGTTACCATATCTCAAAATTCAAAGGGAGGATTGTAAAGTCTAATTCCAAGCTGGAGTTAACCCTATAACTTGCATGAAGTTGGAACAAAGTTGGGTTTCCAAACTTGCATGAACAAATGTGCACCCTTCATTATTCATGGCCCTCTATTAATGATGGAAGATTGAGATTCTTCATTCAAGCTTGTTATCAAAAAGAAACCTTTTGGAAGAGTTATCAATTTTTTATTTGCTTCTCAAAACTCTAAGATCTAGGGTCTGAATTTTGAAATTGTAGGTCATAATCCTATGAATCTCCCAATCAAACCTATATCCTTCAATTCTCTCACCTTATTTGCCTACTTCATCATTTCCAAGGGGGTCACTATAATTTAACTAGCCTTCAATATTCAATCAACTTGTTTGTTTTGATATAGAGGCTTTTGGTTGCCAATAGGGATGACATTTGGACCTATTATAGGGGATAGAAAAGGTTTTTGCAAGAATCTCCTCCCTTTGAAAGCAACAAATGTTAATGCAAATGCACTATCTTGGATTGTGTAACAAACACCCCTCAATTGCTACCAATTTTTTTTCTTAAATCAAATTAAGAACAAATACCTAACTTAATCAACTGAGCATCTTCCATGTAGCATAGAAGTGTTGACTTCATTACTTCTCCATTCACCAAGGTGGCATCAACTCGACATCGCCAGTTACATTGTTACACATGGGAGTGCTAAGCTTCCAAGATTAGGGTCATTCCTAGACCTAGACCTAAGCCTCGAGGCTTCATCCCTCATGACCCTACCTATGTATCCCTTTGAGAAATTAGAGGCTTTATATTTCACCCACCAATGTTAGAGGGACTTCATTCTCTTCTCTTGTATGAAATCCTTGATCTCACCTTTAGTCCAAGACAATTCATTTAGTGTAAGATATCAACTTATCCAATTGTAATAGAATGATAATATTTTTCCATTAGGTGTTAGACCCATAACAAACATTACCAATCCATAGTGTACAAATTTACACAAATATATGGGGGTAATATTATTTTGTAATTCCCTAATTTCCCTAGTGAGTGACTCAAGCATACATCACATACACAACATGACTAGCTCATAAACATTACACATACACAATGACTAGCTCCAACATACATCACATGTATACAATGACTAGCTCTAGCATAAGTCACATATACACAATGACTAGTTCCAACATACATCATAAATACCCAATGACTAGCTTCAACATACATCACATATACACATTGACTGTCTTGAACATACATCACATATATATACAAGGTGACTAGCTCATACACATCACAAGTACAATAGTGACTAATTCATATGCACATCACAACTACAATGATTGGCTCATACACACATCAGAAATACAATGGTGACGAGGTCATGTGTACATCATAGGTACATCTATGACTAGCTCAAGCATACATCACCTATATCCAATGTGACAATCCACATAATAAATCACATGTTCACATAAAGAACAATTAGTAAAGTAGAAATGGATGCAACCTATTGCATGCATCAACCATCTATCAAATTCACTGTCCCATAAGCCTGTTATGACAACAATCAAGCATCCCATACTAGATGTTGTCACTAGCAAGGACACCAATATATCAATGTGCACAACCCTAGGCAATTTACATAAGTACTTAGGGAGTAACTAACATGTACATAGCAAGTGACCAACACCTACTCTTTAGTGCATTTTGAATAGAAAAGGAAAGTTAGTGCATTACATACTACATCGTGGGTCTCGTCCTTTTCATTGGTCTTCTACACCAACCGCGATGATAGCAAGCATCCCATACTACTTGTGATCATCACCAAGTAAAGAGTAAGTAAAACAAGACACGTCACAAAGTAACAAGCACACATTCACTAAACACTCCAATGCCTATCCGCCCCCATCCAAGTGGATTCAGTGGCCCATGGTGAGAGTGGACAATCAGACTAGTCTACAATGCATAGGATCAATTTCTTAATGACCATTCACCCAAGGAATTACATACCTTTGATAATCTAAGGTAAAATTCCCCACATAATTAGAAGCTTTCTTCCCTGCAATCCATCAAATGGCTAAGCAACCAAAGATGTTCGTCACTAGCATAGTATGCTCCTTGACTATTGCAAATCTTGAGTAATGCTCCTTGACTACTATCAATCTCAAGCCTCGTAGTAATGGTCCTTAACTATCGTCAATCTCAAGCATCATAGTATAGCTCCTTGATTACTGTTAATCTCAAGCATCATAGTATTACTCCTTGACTACTACCAATCTTAAGCATCATGGTATTGCTCCTTGACTACTATCAATCTCAAGCATCATAGTATTGTTGCTTGACTACTGTCTATCTCAAGCATCATAGTATTGCTCCTTGACTCATGCTTAGCACTATAACTAGAAGATAGGTTCCTAACACAAAATAAGTGGATTATAATTGATTGAATTAGGAGCCTATACATAGTCATATAAGTCTGAGGTTAATTTTCCCAACACAAAAGAAAGCAACTAAAACCAACACGAGATGAGCTCAACTCATCATATACCCACTACCAAGTAGTCAAATCAATTCCTTCATTCAACTTACTATTCAAAAACACATTATGCATAAAATACAAGTTATCAAGTTTTCTTAACTCTTTCATAACCATATAATACCCATTTCAGCCTCATTTGAAGCCTACTAAAGAGAGAAGGTCAAACCAAATAGGAGCAAACCCGAAATTTGGGAGTTATTCCCCCTATGAACTTGAGGTCACAGGGTCATCCATCACCCAAGGACTACCTACGTATCCGCTTCCAAACATATCAAAGTCACATGTAGTTCTTGCATGGTTCCTCAAGGACCTACACACAAGTTCACATGACCTGTGTCATTAAATACTATCATACTCCAACATGATTCCTTTAACAATTAATAGTACTTAACAAGCCAAAAATTCCAACACAATTCCTAATTTAGCAAGCCTAAACTATAACACTTCCATCTAAGGACATTAGGATCTCATATTAGACCTCACAATCTTTATCATCATGATCCAACAAAAGCATCCTATAATCTCTTACAATTACCAATCAAGGATATCGTACAACATTTGGTACGCCAATGATAGTTTATACAACAAGGTTTTATTTAGGATTAGAGTGTGATAACCTATAACGTGATTTAGTAATTATATGTATCACAAGTGTATTGGTTCTAGATATCTTAAACCTCTATATTATACTAATAAGAAACCTCTTAAACATTTATGCATGACGATAACCAAATAGAATAAATATCTCAATTAGGATACATTTACTAATAGTAAAGGTAGTGATACTTGAAATCTATTCACAATGTAACAATTATGTGAAGCCCCAATATAGCTCCAAGTGATATTCAACTAATATGATCAAGCGTCATGATTTTATTAATTTTGACATCAACCTCCATTAAACATGCCATGCCTCAAAAAGGCTATACAAAATTATTTAAACTTCAAAGGACAACACAATAGTTATAAAATTGCTCTAATCAAGGTAAATACATAAGTCGACTCTAGATGGTGACAACACTAGATCCATTGAATCAACATCCAAAGATATACATTTGATAATAATACATATATTTTTATTCTCTTTACCTTCTTGTGGAACCATTACTTCTAAATAGTCACGTTCATAAAATATTAAATATTCACTCTTACCACTTAATTTATAGTCCACTTAAACTTCACATGTTCCTCAAATGCATAAGGTTAAGTTTCTCGAGGGTATTTCCAACAATATTATAATAGTCCTCATAAAAGTATAGCTTGAGTATATTCCAAATTATATCCTAATTGCGCTTATTTCACATTGATATTTTACAAAAGTGGGTATATCACACTATTGCTAGCATATAATCTTTCTAGTTTAGAACAATGTTCTACTTAAGAATCAATGCCATAGTATAATGTCAATTGCTAACTTGATGCCATTAGAAACAAATTGAGATCCCATAATAAGGCGATTAGATAGATTTGACTTCTAGAGTTAAGCAATTTGCATGTTGCCAAATCATGACAATGGATTTACATATACCCATACTCATGGTGACGGTATATACTCATGTTTCTATCATGACAAAGACATCTAATGTGTCTCCTACACATAGCATTAGCTTAGTATCTAGTTTAATAAGGTCTACTTATTTAATGTGGTCCTTAACCCTTTATTATATCATATCAAGGCTCATAAATGAGGCCTCAATGAATAGGGCGAGACTTTTATAATTTTATACACATGTAACATTAAATGATTACATAAATTTGATATAAAATCCTCCCTATGTTTCTACCAAAATTGCATCCATTAGATATATGAGTATTATATTTATTTTTTAAAAATACCAATAAATGTATTAAATTTATTAACTTATATTAACTATTATAATTTATATTATTTTTAACTTTGATTCTACCAAAATTATAATAACCATTAAATATCTTAACCTGAAAGAAAAGAAATCCCAAAACTCAACTAAGCCACAATAGAACTTAGATCATACAAGGTCTATATCAAAATAATTCCTTGAAACAAGGAAAAGAGAAATGATCAAATCGCCCTCGATTAAGTCCAGCAAACTACTATCTCCTAATACAAAATTTATCCTAGAGTAAAATTTGCCTTGGATGGAGATAAGGAAGAGGACAAAGAAGCCCAAGCAAACAACAAATGAGTCGATATTGGTGTAACCATTGGTAAGCTGACCAGTTAGGTAGGCGAAATAGGAGATGCCATATGGTGTGAAGTTTGCATGCACTCTTCAAATTGGAATATGCTTATTATTATTGCTTGCATTTGCTAATGAGCCTCCAAACACAGAATTGCACATAAATAGACCACTATGCCCAACCTCCAAATCACCTTCATCGTGCACACCATAACCTAGGGCACCACTCTCTCATGCCCATCCTCTTGTCTTTTCTTTTCAAGAGCTCACATAGAGTTGGCTCCCATTTCATCACAAGCAAGGAGAACGCTGAGAAAGGTTGTGGAGTTTGATTTTCACCTCCTATTGCCATTGCTTCCCAATTTTTATGGCATTTTTAAAGAATCCATTTGTGCGTATTTTGTAAATCTTGGTGTTCCATGAGACCACATTTATTTGAGGGATTTCATTGATAACTTATGCCTCTTCATGCTCCCTCACCTCACATGCCTGATTGTTCAAGTTGATTCCTCTGATATCATCTACTAAAAGTTGTGCCTTAACTTTACACACCCTTCCACTTGCCAAATCCTTGGTCAACTCCTCCCACATATCTTGATGTTCTTTCCTTCTTGCACAATTTTTTTTCCTCTAACATCTATATGATAATCAAGGGGGTTGTGTTGGTTTAATAGTAGTCTAACAACTCTTTCAATACTACCTACAAAAAAACAAGTTGTTTAAGAGAAAGGATGCCATGACATATCAAACGCATGCCCTTATTTTATTATCCTTGCAAATGGATGCCATGCTTCTTTATTGGTGGGTTGTAGGTCAATCATCCTCCATCCACCCTTTTCCCCACAACCTATAATCAAATCTTCCTTTTTCTTCACTCCCTATATGTGATTAATGTGGAGTAAGGGGAGGATGCCATACCACCATACTGGCATTGGCATGCCCCTTCCTATGTCATCCCTAGTTAATGCAAATGGCAAGAGTTGTCCAACCCATCCACTTTGCATGAGCTAAATCATATTTGTTTATTTGTTTTTCTTCCACCATGAAGTTGGTTACATGAGGGATGTGACAAATTGTCATTCTCACATCGCAAAAAGCCTAGTCATTAAAATCTTTTGCTATAAACATTTTGTCACAATATGTTGTCAATTATATCTAGCTTCATCAACTCCATGTTCTTGTCCATGGAAACTCTTATGCTCTTAATCATGAGCTTTCTCATTCTCCCTTCTCTAATAGATTTAATAAACAATTGAATTATTTATTATGACTTATACTTCTAACAACAATGATAAACACATATATAGTTTGCTTAAATGATCTAACAAGCATGACATTTTTACATAAACCAAAAAGAAATGTCATTTAGTAGGTAATGGAAGGTTAAAAACCTTCAATGTTGCATAGGAATAAGTCTTATAATGGCAAAAGAGAATTCCTCCTAAGCATATCCTAGTTAAAAAGTATTTCCTAATAAAATGGGATGGCACTAGGTAGAAAACTAGGAGGAAAACACCAAAGATATAGTGATCGAAAAAATCAAAGGATTATCTTTCTCTAGAAAATGTTGGTTTGTGTACGGGAGATAGGAAAGGGGATGGCAATAAAAGGTGTGGAAAGAAAAAGAAGAAAAACAACACATCCCTCAATGGGAAAAATAATAATATTAATAATAATAGCAATCATATATTCAGGTTCCAAAAAGAAAGTAGGAGCCACCATAAGTAGACAAGAAAAGGCTAAAAAAATTAAAGAAATAAATATTCAAAAAGAAAAGAAAAAAGTTATGCTAATCAAAGAGATAATAGTGGCAAGAGGCCCTAAGAAATACAAATACACGAGGGTAGGGTGAAGGAAATGAGGGAAAACAATGATTAGACTAAGCGCTATACATGGATGCTACTAGTGTTAAAATCTGGTTGCACATGGATGCTAGTAGTGTTAAAATCTGGTTGCACGGTCCTCGAACATAAAATACAATAGATGTGTTACAAATGTCAAATTGGCCCAGTACATTAACACGTCCATGTCCATGGACACAATTTCAGGCATTCAAGTCAATTTCACAAGAACTTCGCTGTCAAAATATCTTTTAAAAAATTAGGTCGTGAATAAAAGCAATTCATTGCCTATATTCTTGTAATAAAACACAACCAAACTGTATTCTTTAAAATTGATTACATTATTGTCATTAGATGTGCATTCATAATAGAGAGATATCGTTTACAAAAGCCAAATAAATCATTATTGATCGATACACCTAATAAAATGGGCAGTGTTGTTTTAAACAAATAGGCCACGCTTTGGCATGACTAAAACAATCAGCATGAAAGAAATAAGCTTTAAACTTCATTGTTCTATGAATCTTAATAACATACATGTTAGAAGTTTAAAAAATGGTCCAAACCACTCCCAAATATTTAAGAAAATTGTGCACCATACATGTAAGTTACTAACGTGAAAATAGGCACACTGCAAGGACTTGCCAAAATATGGTTTTTTCATATTTTTAAAGTAATAATAACTTAAAAAATATATACATGCAGGTTCCATAGTTAACTAATATAGGCTTGCAATCTAAATTGAACTATATATGGTTAACTCTACCTAAAACTTGTGTGTAAATGCTCAAAGTAAGTCTAAGAAATGGCTAGCAAGGTACTATATACAGGATATCATAATAACAGAATCATTTATATAACCAGCATAGAAAGAAGATGCCCTGGTCCTGCATGATGACTAGGGTTTCAGTTGGAAAAGAAACACAAGTCATTTGATGCCAGTATGATGAGATTTCATTAAATGATTGTAGGTTCTGATATCATAACTCTTGTATTCATCAGGGAGATTGAAATATCAGTCTCATCAAGCAGCACAATTATGATTGTTGCAGCTAATCAAAATCAGTAAGAGATAAATCATACTAGAAACAGAGCTTTTGGGGATTACAAAAATAAAAATTAAGAAAGAAGAAATGACACTAAGGGGATTACAAAATTTTGAAGCCTTTAGATTCATAGCATATAAACATCATTGAAGCACTGAAAAATGGGTGTTTATATGCTTTACCGCCTTTGTAGAATGAAGAAAAGTAAGTGCACTATGGTACATAACCTTGTGATTGTGTCTCCAAAACTGATAGAATATTGAAAGCAGAGGAGCCAAGGTTAATTCCTTGTACCATTCCTCCATGGGCCACCTTAATTCTGTGGCAAAGAAGTAAAATCGCATCCCAAAGAGCAGTTCGTCCCTGATAACACAAGAAAATAATTGGTCAGTGTAATTAATTAATTTAGATACTATATTAACAATGACAAGGTACCATGGGTTGAAGGCAGAGGGCAGAAGAAACTTTTAAAGCTAGATATGTCTAACCAGCAGGCATTGCTATCAATAAGACAAGCTAAAGCCTAGTAAGGATATAACAACGCAAGTGTGCCTGATCATTCACTATAATAATTTTACGGTTAAGCATTGAGGGCCTGGAACTTGTCAATTATTTAACTGCAATCCAAGTTTCAAAACTCATACATTTTTTTGTTCTAGATATAGTTGACGGTGGCATTAAAATACTATCTGACCTACTACTATAGTTTTTCATGACTTCTAAATAGGGGCCTGAACTTATAAAATGGATAGCAGGCATGTTCTCTGTCATCCACTTTGTGATAGCAGATATGAGTTTTCCAATCAATAAACCAGTGTTTCATAATCAAAAAGCAGCCTTGTAACTCCTTAGTATTGACCCTTATAGAGAACCTCACTCATAGAAATATATTAGAGATGAGAAGATACCTGAATGGAAAACTGCAGCTTTTTGTCCCAATATATTCCAAAAACGGGGGGACTCTGCTTTCCCACCACGAGTACACAAGCACCAGGATGCAGAACACTAGGGACAGTGGATAGAACAGCAACATATTTTTCTGGGAACCGTTCCTTGGAAGGCAATTTACCAATAAATAGGGGATTGTTACTGGAATGTGTACTAGGATAAGCAGCAGGATCAACATGCAACATCCACTGAGGGTGCTCAAGAAGTGCACAGAAAAGATAAAGTAGAAGATGTGAATCTGTAGGCAGCTCCAGAGTCCATCGATTGTGCACTTTGTCATAGACTTCCCCACCTCCAGCAAACTCATACTTCTTCACACATGTTCCTTCGGCAAGTTCTACAAATTTTACATAAAACATAAAATTCATCAGGAAATCTTCCACTCAAGTAGATGTTTGCAAATTTGAAGCCATATGAAAGTGAATTAACCAAACTAATATTAATAAAATTTAAATTTTCAGTCTAAGAGATTCATCAGGAGTTTCCAGAGAAAAACTGTTTTTTAATTTTGCGTCAAAGTTTTGGAGTATCAAAATTGTGCATCAGGATTAGAAACAGCAATCATGAAGCGTGATCCAAGACATTGATGCAAAAAAACACAGCTTTTTCAAGAAACTCTTCAATTAATTAGATTATTGTTATTTAAAACACACACCAATTTGTTTGGGCTTATTGCCATTGCCTAATCTAGAATTTCACCCAAACGAATCTACCTCTGATCCGTTGTACAGTGTAATCGGCACGAACGCTACTCTGTGGTAGCAATCCCTTGACCCACTCTCCTTTCATTAGTGCACGAAGCCTCTGATGCTCTGTCACAGCATCCAAGCATTCCTGTATAACAGGATTGAAAGGTTTCTCTTGTGGAGGTTGAAGACCTAGTAATGATGGCTGTGGAGCTATAATTAGGCAGAATGTTAGCAAATGTTGGATAGCTAACAATCAATTATATACAATGAGTCATCAAATATCTTAAACACAAGATAGCAAAATGCTGTGTTCTATGTTGAGCATAAGACATCAATATAATTGCAAGCCCACTTATAAACAATGCAATTTCATTAATATTGGGAATGTGACGTGAAAGTAAAACAAAGTTAAACACTATAACAAAACTTACTAGGAGGTGCATCCCGTGTTTGTATGAGAGTAGCTCGCAACTGATGGAGGATACTATCTTCATCCAGAGTATATGTCGCGTGCCATTCATTAGCAGTATTATCAGATGAAGCTGTAGCAGACACTCCCGAATCTGGTATGTTATTCCCTACTTGTGTTACAGTGATAGAAATCCCAAGCTTTGCTGCTGCTTGCATGACCTATATTATAAATAAAGAAGAAAACTTGAGAATCTCATTTGGAACAATAATCATAATCAATCTAAGCAACAAGTTTTATGTTTGACAAGATTTATGCACAATGAATTGATAACCTGGATATGACTGGTAGCAATTTTTTGAACAAGAGGATTTAGCAGAACTTTAGAGAACCACTGCCGAAGCTGGTCTCTCCATTGTTCAATATGAGGATATACTCCCAAATTTTTGAAGGCTTTTATTGATTGTTCTATTGACATCGGAGGTGGAAGTTCACCCTCTCCCTTCTTTGGAGATGTGCTAAATTTTTGTGAACTTGGAGACATTCTGACAGACCGCAAGGGGGTTGTTCTTGGAGTGCCCAAGATAGATCCTGAAGTGACAGAACCTGGGGAGCTACTACCCACTCCACGAAGAGTCGGCGGTGGTGTCACAAGAGACTGGTTTAAAGGTGCTGTCGCCTTTGATGCAGAATCTGTCATTTTTTCTTCTACATCAGCCAAAAACTCTTGAAGCTTTTCTTCTGTGGGTATATCGTCCTTTGTAAGAGAAGACCTCTGTTTGGACCATGGTGTTGTGAGATGCTTATCTCGGGAGGGTGGACTTTGACCTGATGCCTGTGAAATAGGTGATACCGAAAGATATGAGGTACCTTGAGATCCCGGTGATCTGTTTCCTAATGGAGAAGTGAAAGACAAAGCCTTGCCAACACCCACATCCTGTCTCTCCAATCCAGTCCACTGCGATTGACCAGGTCCTATTCCACAAGAACTTCTCGAAGATGACTTATGAACAGGTGCTAACAGATTTGAGGGGGATGAATTAGATTTTTGTCTTGACCTTGGTGGCTTTTGTCTACTACTAGCATCTGAAGTTGACTCTGTGTCTCCCTGTTCCACATTTCGCTTCCTAAGCCCTAAGAGTTCATGTTGACGTTCTGTAAGACCAGATGGGGGTGTATCTTGGCTTGATTTGGATTTTGCTGGCGAATCTTGAGAATGGCTTTTTAAAACACCAACTGTTGAATCTGCCCATCCTTGCAATGACAGGGCATTGTGGAGAGCTGATATAGATGACAGGAATGCCACACCTGCTGCAAGCTCTGCTGTCTTCACAATCACATCTTCAATCACAACAAACTGTTTTACTAGTCTTAAATTTTAATGCAATATAGAATTCATATTTCTATCAAATTTAGCCTGAAAACAACAAGTGGATTGAAAGATTTGTGCAAAAATAAAGCAGAGCTCAAAACTTACAAGCAAAAGATTGGAAGATATCTATAGACTCTATAACTTCAATTAGCACTTCTTCCCTGCAACAATTCATAAAAGCTTCTTGTCAGACAATGCTCAAGAGTTTTGCAATGACCCCACTTGTTTAAGAAAACTTCCTGACACTCGTTTTCAGGTTTTTATTTGAGTTTTGGTAGAACTTTACTACTTTGGTAATTGCCAATGTTCCACAGGGCTTGTAATTGAATTTTGGTATGTGAAAGACAGTGGCTCATTTGATAGTTACCTATGTGCCACAAAGTTTCAACTTTCAAGGACGGGAAGGGATGATAATTGATAGGACATGTTTTAGGGATATGGAAACAGCAGCTCAAAATTTCAGGAAATGCCAAAAGATTGACAATAGTGAATAGGGTGAAAACATGGGGGCCCTGATCCCCTAAAAACTTTAAGAAAAATATAGAAAATGAATGAAAATCCACATAATTATGTAAGTATGCATCAAATAACACATTTAAATCTCAAATACAGATATGAAATAAATAAACCCTTTTTCTCTCAACATTAGTCAAGCAGCTAAACCGAAAAAGAATACAAAAATATATCAGTGATAGTGATCTATGAATAACTACATATGAAAATTAAGATATTAGAATTAGTCAGATGCAAGCAAGTGTCCCAAGGTTAACAAGCTGGGAATACAATACAAGCACATCTTATATGTGCATAATAATGACAATGATCATAACCAGGCTCGAGCAAAATATATCTGATTCTGTCTGTGTGCTACAACAATGCCTATAACCTCATCATCAAAAATATTCAACAGAATAATCAATCAATACCTGCACAGCTGCAACATATCAACCCCACCTCATCATCTAACTGTGTTGCATCTTCTAGATCAACATGCCTTCATCTTCCAGGTGCCTCCCAATAGTCCAGAAAATAGATGCTGATCACACAATGCATACATAATCTTTGAGAAGAAAGTGTGCTCCTAATGGGAGAGTGGTTGAAGTTATCAGCGATTCAGCGGTCTAGTTCCTCTCAGAAGTACAGGAAATAACTATCTGAGAAATAAGACAAATGGCAAGCATCTGCGGCTTGGAGCTCTCTCTCCAAACAAGTTTTCATGAAAATGGAAGTAAATCCTTTCTAGCATGCTGCGAGTCAAAGGGGCCATTAAGCTCTGCAAATGTAAGAAAACGTTGTTAAAGTTCCCCAGCCTCATCTGGACTGAACATCTTTGCAAAAGCAGGTCAGAATCCTTCCTTTTCCTCCCGCTCACCAATAGGAGGTACTCTCTATAAGTTCTGCATATAGATATGTGGAGCTAGTTGCATATGCTTCCATACCCAAAGATGTGGAATCTCTCTATACAACAGACGCTCTCACCTGGCCAGGCAAATTTTTAAATGTCTCATAATCTCTTGAAGATTAGGAAAATTTATGTTCAGCCTCTGATGAACTGTATAATAGGTGCTATAAAGAACACTGCATCTGGCATCTATCCACAAATCAATACCTGGGCTTCATACTCTTTGCCTCATTTGTCATGCCCTTTTCTTGCCTGGACATTCAGACTTCACGCACTCAAATCATCCTCACCAGCAGAATGAAATAGCTAGTGCATTTCATGTAGACAGTTTTGAGGAATTCATTGTTACAAAATGGAAACACGCCAGCAAGGTGTGGCTATTGCAGACTAACATCTGCACATCTTTAGTGTGTTACTGCACCCCTCATCCAACCAATCTTGTCAATGTCCTTTAATGCATTTTTGAACGTACGCACAGAAAACTGGGTCTAGTATCATCAATCCAGTTGATCTGTGCACATGGGTTTCATCTGTCACAACATATACCACATTGGAAGGGAGCCAACATACCTCTATAGCATCTTTCAAAAGCTCAGATCAATAATTTGCATCCTTCCACTTTCATGAACAATCGAAAACTCTGAAAAAATAGACATGCCCCAAATGTACAATTACAGAGATCAATTGCCAATGGCTATTTTTTGTCCACCCGGCTATGACAACAAAGAAGCTTGTCCTAACCTAAATCTGTGTCACCTCCTCCATCATAAAGTTAACCTTGAATGTTGTTTTCCAAGCACAGTTGGTCTTTATTTGGTTTCTCCAAGGAGCACATACAAGGAACCTCTTGTAAGTGTTGTCTTCTTGAAAATTTCCATGTAAGAGGATAACAGGCAACATGGAATAGAATGCTATTGGCAAAGAGAAACCTTCCAATTGTATCATGTGCATCTTCATGCAGTTGCATGTTTACAAATTTCTCTAGCGATACTTATAGCCCTCAATTTTTTGTTTGGAAGGCCACCCTTCCCTCTTCAGATTAACCTTTCTTCCCAATAGCTATTGAACAAGGGGTAAACGACATTCTCTCATGAATGTAATTCCTTACTGTTTAACTTCCACTTTCCCTTGCAAGCTACAAAATCAGACCTTCTCTTCCCTTCCCTTATGCTGTTCAGCTTCCTATATTGCATTGCATATATGAGATAGAAATGATGTGAAGTTTCATTGCTTTGTGGTTTTCTTTTGTTAGTAGTTTAAGAAATTGAAGCAGCCAATTGTCTGATAATCTGATTGAATGGTCCTTTGGCATTTATCCTAATAATTTGTAAGGGGCATCTGTCTGTGTTTCTAGTTAAACCTAGTATTTCTCTAAGGTTTGGGGACAGGAGACACAAGAAAAGGAACAGCAAAAAATTTCCCTAGATTTTGCAGATGGCAGTGGACAGCTATTAAAATTATGAATTTTTAGGATACAAATAAATTATAAAATGAAAGAAAAGAGTCCAGATAACTTTAAACAAACTTAATTAGATTTTTAGGATTTTTTAGTAAAATTTTAGTAGACTAAATTTAGATTTTTTGGGGGTTTTTAAAGGAAAAGCAGATTTTTGGGGGATTTAACCTTAGTTAGAAATCCTAAAAGTTACTTTATATTTATGCAGGGACAGCAAGATGGCCAAGGGAATGTCATGACATCAAGTCATCCCCGAACATCCTAAACAACAAGGGATGTCCCCTTTTCTCAAGGGCGCTCTAGGGATGCCCAAAAATATTTTTTTAAAATAGGAAGTGTGGGGAACATCCGCAATCTCACTCAAGTCCCCATGGAACATTGGTCAAAACTGAACCATTTCCCCCAACTCCATTTGAACTCCCTATGTGTGTGTTTTGAGTTGCACATACACTTTGACTTCCCAGCACACCATTCCAACTTCACAATCTCCTATTTGGCTAACAAGTGTTTCAGTTTCATAATTACAATGCTCATTGTTACTAATATTTTGTTTTAGGGTTTATTTTCAACTGTTTGCTTGTTGATCTGCAGTGAGATCTAAAGATGAGGAAAACTTTAAGAGAAGTGGATTATAAAACAGTTTAACTCACTACCAACAGCTCCCAACAATTCAAAAGCCCTAACATTCTTAATCGTGTCAAAAATTGCTCAATCATAATGAAAGACACTCCAATCTGCCTTCTCCTTGGTTGCCCAACCGGCACAATCTGATAAAAATTGGTGTGAAAGATGCTGTACACCTTGCATAATAACATTGTAATGTTGTTGTAAGTTGTGGTCGACCTAGGGTGGGATGCCACACTTAATGTTAGGATATTTTCTCATGCTGTAATTGGGGTATGTAATATTTGAAATGTAGATCACTAGTGGTCACATGTAGAGGCAAAGAGACAAATTCATGGAAGGAGAAAGGTCACAAAGGAAGAGCACATGGGAAACCTTGAAATGTGGAAAGACTCTTGCAGAATGCAAAGAGTCACATGGGATGTTTGGATGGACTCATGTCTCCTGGGTTCATGGTTTCTTGCAATACTAGTTGATGGTTTTTATAAAAATTTGGTCTATGTAAGCAAGCATGTAGCATTGTAATAGATACAGGATCATGCAGCAGTAGCAGGTTTGAGAGCTTGGTTTAGTTTGTCCTGTCAGAGGAATAAGTTTGGTTGGATGCACAACAATTGTGCAAATTTCAAAACCCTTTGCCAAAGTCTTTGTTGATGGGGAAAATGAAAAATCCCCCAAAGATCATTTCTACAAGGTCATGGCTTGAGCAAAGAAACAATTAAGTACAAGATGCACCATGAGGAGAAATACATGCCAATATGGGAGATCACTAATGGCAAACCAGACATCCCAATAGTGGCATGGTGTGATGATTAAGTTGTGTTGTTATTCTTGCCATCAAGGTTCAAACCCCATTGGGGTGTAATTGTTGAGAATTTATATTTGGGATGACGTCCCCCGTTTGTGACCTCACCAGTTCATAGCTCCAGGTCAAAAGCGTTTACTCCTCTTAATTAAAAAAAAAACTAATGGCAAACCGGATTGAGAAATACATTGCTATCTTTATGCCATTGGACACCATCTAAATTCAACATTGTTTTATAGTGGTCACTTCAGAAATTGTGCACAAATGATAGAGAACTTGTTAAGGGCATAGATGAAAAAATCGCAGAAAAATCGCAAAAATCGCGAGTAATCGCGTGCTGGCAGAGGAGGCGAGTAAATCGCGGATTTACTCGCAGCCGCTTTATGAGTAAAAATCGCGGCGTTTTTTACTGTTTGACGCGCCAAAACGCGCGGGTTTTGAAGAAAAAACGCGCTGTAAATAGGTATATAACTGGGCGAATGAAGACTTTACAGATTTTACTTCATATCAAACCCTACGCGACGCGATTTGGAGGCGGGAAGACGACGCGCGCGAACACAGAATGACGCGAATTGGGCTTTAGGTACAAAGCACAAAAAAAACGACTTTTCTCCTAATCTTTCATCCGCGAAAAAGGGCAGGAAGACGTGCTGCGATTTTTTTAATATATATTTTATTCTGGCAATGTTTATTACACGATTTTCACTGAGTCTGTATTTTTAATTTATTTTTAATCTCATGATTTTCATTGAGTCGGTTTTTTTAATTTATTTTTAATGCTCTATATTTTACTTACAAATTTGCAATATAAAGTTTTCATATGAGTAATTTATAATTTTATTATTATATGAGTAATTTATAATTTTATATGAGTGATTTATTATTTTATATGAATAATTCATAATTTTAATTTTTATATTAGTAATTTATAATTTTATATACGATTTTGAATCCAAAGTTTTGATATATATGAGTTGCAAAATATAATAATATTAAATTTTAATTACATTTAAGTTATTAACTTATAGATTTTTTAATATCCAGTTTTGATCCAAATTTTGGTATATAGTTATAAATAATAAATATAAAATATAAAATAAGATATTCAAGACAAAATGTATAAAATTATAAATTACTTTAAAAAATAAAATTAATTTTATTATGATGTGTCTTATTATGATGAAATCAGTAATATGTTATAAAAATTTAGTTTATATGCGTTTTTTAAGAATATTTTAAAAAATTGTGTATTCTCAAATGTTCGATAAATTTGCCGAGTTATTGCCGAGTTTTTCCCCGAGTTTTTGCCGAGTCCCGAGTTTTTAAAATTTTTGGGTCTGCCGAGTTATTGCCGAGTCCGAGTTTTTCAACTATGGTTAAGGGCATTGAAATATTTTATCTACTGTAGAGAAGCAATGGCAACCATGGCAAAGTTGCCCATGTACTAGCAAATAAACATATTATTCTCGAACATATGTATTGTAGACTCTAAGAAGACCTTAATACCAAGTATTTGTAATCAAATTTTGCCTTTCCTCTTTTTGGAAGTTTGAAATACGTTATAGATAAAATTCTAATAAATTTTGATTTTTGATAAAGGCAACAGTGGGATTCTTTTTAGCAAGGAAGCCAAATCTCTATAACCGATGGCAATGCACACTTTGAACCAGCTTTGCAATTCTTGGAAAGTGTTGGAGTGTGTTTGAATATATACACTCCAAGAAATGCAATTGCTTGACCCAAAAGAAACAGAATGATTTGGTGTTTGTTCACCACAATCTCCACCTACAACTAAAGAAAATTTAAGTTAGAAATTAATTACAAAGTTAAATTGTTAAATTCTAATTATTTTAACAACTTACAAATTTGCAATCAATTTCAAGTTCTTGCACAATGTGCATACTAATACAGCACAACCTTATGCCTTGATAATAACAAGCAAAATTGAGGATAATCAACCTATTGGCCTTGGCCTTGAAGAAATTGATCCCCAGGCAGAATGGATTCACAACAATTAGCACTTGGTAATCTTGGAGGAGGCATTTGATGACTGTGGCTCCAATCAAATACTCATGAGCCAAGATGTTGGAGATTTAACATGACATATTGTAGCCTCATAGGCTCTATTTTGTTACTTTGTAATATTATATTATCATTTGTATGCTACTCAGTTGTAATTGGCAGTCTTCATTCAAACTTCAAACTTCAAGACAAAGTTTACATTATAATTGGCATAATTAATAAACAAATTCCATCTTCCATGTCTTAGACTCTCATGTTTGTTTTGTGTTCTATCTTGATCCCCTACACATTTTTTTTGAGGTGAAAAAACAAAAACATTTCTCCCTGATTTTCATAAATATTTCAGCATTTATTAGTTTGTTGATATTTTCTCAATTTAATCTTGAATAATTGAATCCCATTTATACTTTTGCTTTGCCAAGTCAATCTTGAATTCAAGTACTACTATTATGATTGAGATTAATTGGATCTAAAAACTGAGGTACCCAACCATCACCCACCACTCATCATCAGGAACTAAACATTCAACCTTTTGGGCTTTCTCTATGTTTGATTGCCTCCAAATCGGAAGGCCATTGAATACCATGTTGTACAAAGAAAATTTCTTGTAAGCAACTACATCCTAGAGAATTTTCATGATATGGCCTGCAAACAATGATAATAGTCATTAATAGCTAAATGTTATTGAGTATAAGAACTTTTTCTTTTACATTTAAGATCTCCATTATTGTCACTAGCATAGAATCAATACCATCATAAATGTTGCCCAAGGTGGGTTTGCCTACGACAGCAAATCCAATCATTGAAATTACTAACTCTAGAAAACTCGGGAGGTACCCAAACTTCACTCAACAATCATCATCAAGAACCAATCTTTTTACACTTCAGGTTTCCTCCTTGTGTGATTACCTTCAAACACCTAGCGGCTTTGAATGCCACGTTGCACCAAGAAAATTTCCTTTAAGAAGATACAACATAGAGGAATTTCTCTATGACTTGTAAACAATGACAGTTGCAACAAACAAGTAAATGTCACTGACTCTAAGATCTTGCTCTTTTGCATTTATTATCTCCCTTATTTTCTCCAACATAGATTAAATATCATAATAAATATCGCCCAAGGTGGACTCGTCTACATTAGTAAATCAGATCTGTCACAACCCTAATTGTGACTTGGCCCTAAATTCTATACAGATGTTTAGCTGAATATGAAACCCAGCCCTAAATTTTGTATTGTCATGTGATATGGATGTTTAACTAAATGTGAAACCTAACTGTCATAACAATTGGCCCTAAAATTCTATATTGTTGTCTTGTTTGTTGTTCTATTTGGATATAAAAACAATTGTTTAAGTTAGTTGCTAGAAACTATCGTTTTGACGATACATTGAATGAGGTTAATTATGGTGTTATGAATGAATTTCTATAAGTTCATGCATAGCTATATGATTGAGCTTTATATGGAGATGCTAATATTGTAGATAAATTGTTAAGCTTGATTTTCATTATTTGAAGCGGACTAATGTTGAACCTATATTGGAGTGTCACAACACAGGTACGCATTCTCGCCGAAGAGAGAGTATCATCGGGAAGGGGAGTCTAGCCATCCGGGGGCAATTTGCATGAGTGTAGCACACACAAGCACGTAGCGTTTTTCCAAGTTGCATATTTCATTGGGAAGGGTAAACCAAGATGCTTTAATTATTTTGATTTTTTGATAAAAAACTCTTGGGAAATTAAATTATTAACCAATAATAATTTTATGTTCACATTATGTATGTTGAATTCAAAGAAAAAATGAGTAAATTATAACTCAAGGAATTAATTTATATTTAGATTACTTTATAATGAATAATGTATAATTTAAAAAATATAAAAAATAAAAACAAATAGAAATATAAATAACCATAAATAAATGATAAAATGATATATGCATTCTTTTAAAAAAGAGGGATATCTTAAATATTCCTTCTTATTTAAGAAAGAGAATATATGGTGGGACCCAGGGAGTATGTGGTGTGACCTGTTGTGACCTATTTCACACATCGCCCCATTACACATGGGGACCCTCGCCGGTTTGTTTTTAGGGTTTAGTTTTGAGTTGCAATTTCATAGGCTCTTTCGCTCTGTGGGTTTCAAGTCTGAGTCTGGAGTTATCACCTAAGTCAAGTTGAGATTTCAAGCCTTAAATTGCGCTTAAACGTTATAGAAGTGTTCAGAGGACCCCGCAGACGAGGATCGCCTGTGTTTTCGCCCAATTCTGACACCTACTTTTTAGGGATTTTGTTTTTTGCTTTTTGCTTTTTGCTTTTTTCGTTTTTGGCACTTTTAGGCCATTTGGGAATTTACTATTTTTAGAAAGTTGTTTTTTCACTTTTTCTATTTTTAGAAACTTTCTATTTTTGGCAAGTGCCAAGGTCCCCACCAGTCAAAGAGGCAAAGTTTCCATCTAAAAAGCAACTAAAAAAGCATGTAAAAATCTGGGGGAAAAAATAAAAAAAACATGCCCTTTTGATCAAAAATCACGCAAAAATCATAAAAAAGCATGCAAAAGGCCATTCAAAAATCAGAAAATCAATTAAAAAGCAGGTCCTTTAGATCAAAAATCTGGAAAAAATCAGACAAAAAAGGCATAAAAGCAATCAAAAATCAGATAAAAGCAATCAAAAATATGATTAAAAGCATGTGAAAAGCAGATGAAAAGCATGAAATTCTGAAGAAACTTGCCCAGCAATGGAAGGAAAAATGGCACAAGGTTCAGGAAGTCCGCCCAGCAGCTGATGGAAAGATGGCAAGGATGTTGTGAAGTCTGACCTGCAGATGGCACAAATTTCTTGAAGTCCGCCCATGCCAAAAGATGAATGGAAAGGATGTGGTAAAGTCCGCCTTTGAGAGGAATGGAAAGAGTGCTTCAAAGTCCGCCCTAGGTAGATGGAAAGAAGGAAGGAAAATCCGCCCACCACTTTTGAGCCCTTGGAAAACCTTCAAGAAAGTCCGCCACAGCTTGGTAGGAGAGAGAAATTGAATTTTTGACTAAGTATGGACAAGTAGAGAGGTGGAAAGAAAGTCCGCCCTTGGAAGAAATGATTGAAATTTTGGCTAAGTATAAGATGAAAGGAGGAGAAGCCTTGTGGAAGTCCGCCTAGACTTTGAAGTGAAGATGGAAAGAATTCTTCCAAGTCCGCCCTACCTAGAAGATTGATGGATAAACACATGGAAAGTTCACCTCGCTTAGGAAAATGGAAGAAGACACTTCAAGTCCACCATGGGATGATAGGTGAAGCAGAAATAAAATGGCAAAGTCTGAATTTGCTAGAAGAAAATGAAAGTTTGCCTAGCAAAATTTGTCTAAGGCATAGAACATCCAAAGGGAAAATTGGAAATGGCCAAGACATAGGGAAGTCCGCCATGGTGAAAAGAAAGGGAAAAACCCATGAAAAGTTTGCAAAATTAAAATAAAGTATGGGTAAAATAAAAATAAAGAATTAAAGGTTGAGAAAACCGAAAAATCACATGATAAACCTTGAATTATTTTCAAACACTTAGAGAAAAATCGAACTCTATGGATAAGCTTCAAAATTTCGATGAAGATGAAGATGAAGGGTTAGAAATTTAGAAACTTTCCTCGACAAACTGGAGTCTACATTTGATGAACTTGAAAATGGAACGAATTTTTTCAACTTTATAAGGCATATGCAAGTCATTATCAACTCACAATTTCGATTTGAGAAGTAGTTTGGCTCTCTCTTCATTTCAAGAGTTGGTATTTTTCTTTTACGAGAGTTAGAATTTTTTTTAAGAGTTAGAAATTTTGAGAGTTGGTAATCATTTTTTTTGAGGAGAAAGAACGAAGAAAGAGATACAATTGTTGGCTGAAGGTCGAAATTTTCAAAAGATTGCTTGCTTTTTCGGCAATAAAAAACCAGATTTTCAAAGTTTCAATTAAATTGCCAACCATAGAGTAATTTCGAAGTTTGATGAATTGTTTCTACCTTTGTCTTCATTTTATCCTCAAAAAATTCACTAAGTGTTATACTCAGCTTGTTTTTTTTTTATCGAATTTAACTTCCAACAAGCTGAAAGTTAGAATTTTCACAAGAAAATTTTAAAGAAATAATTTCAAGCTTATTGTATTCTCTTTCTCGCAGGTTGATGACCAATCTTGGAGGATCGTCAAAGAAAGCACCAATGAAATTCGCCAACAAGGGAGCCCAACGGGAGACAAAGATCACTTCCAAGTGGAAAAACATTGTAGATACGGACCTTGGACATGTAGACTTTGAAGAGTTCAAGAAAAGGATGTATGGATTAAACGGACTTATGCCAACA
Source organism: Sequoia sempervirens (assembly GCA_007258455.2). NCBI lineage: Eukaryota > Viridiplantae > Streptophyta > Pinopsida > Cupressales > Cupressaceae > Sequoia > Sequoia sempervirens. The sequence goes on along the minus strand of VDFB02349495.1, from coordinate 15,309 downwards.
ACGATTGCCCGCAGAATGATGCGCAATGGAATTGTTCAAGCTGGCGAATTTCCTCCAGCAACCCAATGTGTCGACTTGATGGTCGAATGTGCAAGACATTACAATCTGCAGGAAAGACAGATTATAGCTCCTGATGGAAGAATTTTGGCACACCTTGGAGCACCATCTATCCAAGAGGCATTTGGCATACCTGACCATGTTCGAGCTTCATACAAAACAAAAGGGGAAGCCAAAAGAATCTTTGACGATCGAGCAGATCAATGTGCAACCCATATCAATAAAACATGGTTAGAAAAGCCAAGAGTTTCCGCCAAGAAAATGCCTAAGAAGTTGCGCAGAACAGACTTCAAGGAGGACTACAGTGACATTGTTTTGCTCTTGAATAGAATAATGGGCAATCCTCAAGGTGCCTATTTCGAAACATGGATGTACTTCTTTATCGAGGAAATCACCTCCGGAGTCAGAATGTTTGACTGGTCAAGAATGATCAGTGATAACATCCATGAACAACTGATCAACCTTAAAAGGACTAAGTCATTTCATATGGGTTCCTATATCGTTTACCTATTGGCCAAAGCCTATAAATATCCTGGATTGATGTCAGGAGAAGATTGTGGTCCAGACTGCCTATCAACTTGATTAGAATGACAGAACTCTTCTGCGTCCCAGATCAACTTGAGGATGATGGCGAATTCACACAGCCAGGTTTTGATGAAAATCAACCTCTTCCTCCCGTATGCTGGTCAAAACCTAAAATTGCTCACTTGGACACCCTTATGAGGCCTGTCACCAAGTATTCACAATGGTGGGCAGACCAGCAGATCAAAGACTTGCGGCGGAGAGGTATGCCTTTGACCTACACTCTGATGGGTGAATCAGAGTCTTACTCTTCTGATGCTGGAGCAAGTCAAGGAGATGAGCCAATTGAAAGCTCAAATCCTAAGAAAAGGAAAGAAGCGAAGGGAAAAGAAATTGCAAACAAAGGACTTGCTAAGAAGCAGCAAAGAATAGAGCCTCTTCGTTCTGCCATCTCCGCGAATATGAATGAAATCTTAGACATTGATGAATCTCTTGGAGATATACAAATTCCCTCTCCTATCCCTGTCCAGCCTGAAGATGATGAACCTCCATCACTCATGGACATCGAGGTTTTGGAATCAAACAATGAGGTCGACATTTTGGACGAGTTTGAAGATGGAATGATTTCAGCCTTGAGAGGAATCCAAGAAATCCAGGTTGTGCAGGACATTCAGGAAGAAGAAGATACTGCGCAACCAACTATTCCTGATTGGCTGAAAGAGAGATTGAAGATAAAGGAGCCTGAAAAGGTTCCAGAAGAAGAAGACGACATGACCGATTTCCTGGCCAGACTGGAAGCAGTCAGTGCAAAGAAGCCTGCCAAAACCTTCTCTAACATCCAGAGAGATGAAGCTGGGCATCGTACAATCCAAGTTGTTGTATCGGCAGTGAACAAGTCAAGAGAAGAGATTACTCCCCAGGAGTACGCCATCACCACTGTCGATTTAGGCCCTACCACAAAGGGATGGGAGATGGAAGGGTTGGACAAGTCTGTTGCCACTATCAAAGCCAAGTTGGAGAAGGAGATAGTAAAGAAAAAAGAGTATAAACGAGAGGTTGAACGACTCAAGTAATATATTCAGCACTTAACTAAGCCTCTCAATCAAACCACCTCAACAGCTCCTCCACTGATGAATACTCCTCAGGAGATTTTTAAAGAGGAGAAGAATGTAGATAAGGAGACTAAAGAATGGCTAAGTAACAACAGGCAAGAGGTGGTCGTGTTTGCAGAAAGACTAGCATTGGCATATGGGTAAACTTCTTCTTTGCTCTCAAGAATTGCAACATTGGCAGAAGCATGGGATAATGCTCAAGATGTTCGAGACAGAATCCTTCCATGTCTCAAAATGCTTAAGGGAGTGTCGAAGCAAGAGCTGGTCAACGGAGAAGTAATTGCACTAGAGGCAGCTTATGATTTCGGCAGTTGGTACATGACACTGATCATACGAAGTGAAATCATAGAAAAGGTTAAGGCAAATACAATCCAAATTGAGGAGAAGACAAAAGAAATTCAAGAGAAGATTCTAGTTGTGGCGGCAGATGCGCTGGAAAAGGACACTGTACGAGCAAACAACCTGCAGTTCGAAAACCTAAAGCACAAAATTCAAGATATCTTCTTCACCAATGGACCTATCTGCAAGCAAAATTTGACTAAGGCAGCTGACTTCCTGTTCATCTTTCACAATTTCCAACAACAAGAATTAGAATGGGAAGACACTTTTGTCGGATGCTCGAATGATCTCGATCTGCTGGAATTCAGGGTAAATGCACTGCCACCTATCTCGATCGAGGAGGTTGACATGATAGTTTCTAAATTCATCCAGTATACTACGACCAAAGAGGATAAGGATGAACCTCCTCAAGAATAGCTCTTCACTCCAATTCATTGTCTGTTATCTGACTGTGTTTTTAGAAACCCTAATTAGGGTTGTTTATTTTTTAATCTCTGTCGTTGATTCCTGATTAATCTCAGTTGTTCATTGTACTCTAGCAACTCTATATAAACCCTCTCTCATTCTCTCATTAGATAGATAGACACAGATAGAGATAGAGGTAGAGGTAGAGAAACATAAGAAGATAGGAGAGATAGATAGCATAATAATAAGAGAGAAAGAGTTTTATGAAATTGTTGATAATAAAGTTCATAATGCATGAGGTGCTTTGAATTCTTTTATTGTCAAATGGTTGCATGGTTACTTCTCTTCCTCATTGAATGGTTTCAAGTTAGAATTTATTTTAGATGTATGTTAAAGGAATGATAGATTGATCGTAAAGATAAGTGAAACTTGGCTCATACTTCCTTTGGATGGATGCTTTCTATTCAATGCGTAAAGTTAGACTGAGCTTTTAATGTGGATACCTCATTGTATTACTTTGAATGATGTTGTTCTATTGATGGTGTTGTTCGTAGTAAGAAAATTTTAAGCACAAATTCCCGGAAGATTACACTTGCTTTGTGTAGTTGTCATATTTCGTGGCGAAACAAAGTATTGTTATTTGGTTTCATTCAATATTTACTGTCTCTTGAGTTCATAGGAATAGTATAGGATTCCTCAACCCTTACTCTTTTTTTCATTTTTTATCTGAAATTTGAAAACCCCAAAAAATAAGTATATCACTGCATCTAGGTCATTGCTTTCTAAGTAACCTGCTAGAGTAAATCCCTTTGTGTTACCGGCAAAATCACATCTTCCACAAAGCTTATCCACACCCAACTTATGAAACATTGGAAGTGTTGTATGATCTTTTGGCAATCTTAGCATACTAGACAGTTTTTCAAGAGAGGATAGAGTGTCTTTGGATTCTTTATTCTAAAGTGCTTGGTGAGTCATAAAACACGCATCAACAGGAACCAAGGCTGGAAGAAATTGTTGTTTTAAAAACAAAGGAGTACCTTTAAGAAGGTACGTATCATTCCAAGGCATTAAAAAGACAAAAAGTGAAAGGGAGACCAGCACATATGTTTGCTGTCAGCAGAAGGATGAGGTGTAAAGAAATAAATTAACACCTAGCTGTTGGTAAAAGGGCCCCCATCTCCACGTAGCAAGGAAGAATGGGAGGTAGGTATTAAAACAAAGAAGGAGTAAATACTTAGACATTCTGTTTTGGAAGGAGGAGAAGGAAGTGAATAGGGTTGCACAGACTTCTGCAAATACTAGTTCATAGTTTTGGTAATAGCTGAAAGCCTGAAAATGAAATCAAGCCTAAGGCTAGCATCATTGTAAATATCAGTAACTTGTAGATGTAAGCTACAGGTATGGAGATATCATTTCAATTTCGGGTATAGGAGGAAATGAATGAGGTATCGTTATTTTACATTTAAGTATTCTCTCAAGAAGATGTGGGTATGGGGACAGGGATCTCATTCCTTATACTAGACTTTCCTGATGCCTGTGAAACTTGGAACATACAATCTGCTGTCATAGATAACCATTTTTACAGGTACAATAATATATGTGTGAAAATGATAAACGAATTAAAGAGGTTAAATTTAATGATGATAATTCTTTTGGTAGTTATCCAAGATGTAAATCAGTTGAGGGTTGTATTTGTTGTTTTGAGGATTGCATATTTGATTAACAAGGGAGCTAGAATAGAATTGTCTTTCCTATAAACAAACTGGGTTGAACTAAACCCTGGGTCTGCAATTGCTTTGTGAAATGAAGGGCCAATAAATATATATTTGATAGTAGAATAGTGCTGTCCATGAACCATGAACTGAGCATAAAATTTCTGTTAACACAATGCTTACTTAGAAACAAATGAATGGTGAAGGTACTTCCACATGACTGCTGTAGTAGTATACAACAGCCATGGGGAAGTATTACATCAATTTTCTGTTGTTCATTTACAGCCCTATGACCCATAGGCTGTACATAACCATCTATATGCTGAGTGATATAAAGACATAACCATCTATATGCTGAGTGGTATAAAGCATGTTTTATGAGATTCTATGCTTTGGTTGAGTAAACATTTGTTCAGCAGTTGCTGCCCTTGCCAAGATTGAATTTTGCAGCTAAATCGACTTAAGACCAAGGGTAAACGTGCTGCAATTCATGCTGGTAAATTTCAGTTGTAGGTTCCATGGTATCATGGCTCTAACTCCGTATTTGAAGTTCATATACTCACTACAAGTACTTTGTTGAATTATGGATTTCCTGCATTTGCTAATCTGTGAGAGTCTACACTTATTATCAGCTCTCCCAAGCAAGATGGGTTAGCTGAATTCAAATTTGAACAAAAACCTAGTGATTGATTGACTGACAAAAGGGAAGCCATGCTAATTTTAGTTTTTTGGCATAATCCATCGTGTTAGAAGGAATGATTGAAACTGTAACAAAAGGCCTAAGCCCTAATGCTTGACTAAATAACACATAAAGGTGATAAATATTTTAGCAACATGTGTAAAGGTACTTGTGACTACCAGTTGGTCCCGAGAGTTCAAATAATAAACAAATGCTTGGCCAAGGTAGTTAAATCAAATAGGAGAGGACTGTTAGAATTAAGTTGTGCCACATCATGGGTAGGACATATGCTTAGATTTTTGCTTGAGGCATTAATAGGTTGCATGTGTCAATTACCCCATAGCTGCACAGTTTCACACATGTTGGCCATGGATTGCTAGACTGTTCGTGATGGGTCGGGCTCCCTTCGTAGGGTAGCACAGGGAAGCCTATGGCTTGGTGGCAGGGGGGAAATCATCCCAGTGATGTTCTCTCTCTCTTTCACTTCAAGATTAAGTAGCAAATGGTATAGATTTGATATTGCAAGTCATGATATGTAGTTTATTTTGTGTTCTATTTTTTTTTTTATGACAAATTGACTCTCACTCGGATACTTGTATTTCCATCTTCAATTAGATATCTTTGATTTGTTTGGGAGGGCATGGCTGCTATAGGTAATACGGTTGCTTATGTTATCAACCTGCTTCCAAAAGATTAAGGAGAAGGGACAAAGGAGGTTTGTCTTAATTATCTGAAGTCTAACTATATTTTGTTACTGGTTAAATGATTCTTCTCTGAGTTTATAAACTTTATGCTATCATGCCCTAATACTATGAATGTGGTAGTTACTAGGATGGAATGATCAAATGCAAATCTAGTAGTTCATGTTACCTTATTATGAATACAATTTTCATTCTTATGGATGCAACTGTGGAAGCTTTGTTTAGTCATTATGATTTTGCAATTGTGCAATGATTTTCATTGGTAGGTGAAACAATATATTTGGTACTCGTTGCATGCTAGGTCTTGTTGTTACAAGATCATTGAAATAATTGGCTTTGAAAAAATGAGGTACCCAACCTTCACCTGCCAACTATCATCAAGAACTTAATATTTGACCTTTTGGGCTTTCTAGGTGTTTGAATACTGCAAAACCCAAAGGGTCTTTGGTTGTCATGTTGTACCAAGCAAATTTCTTTGAAGTAGCTACAACCTAGTGAACTTTCTCAATACAACTTGTGAATAATATTGATTGTCACAAACAACTAATTGCCATTGACTTCCTTGTAGATTTGTCTAATCCAGTCAACTTTTGACATCATACTGAGCATCCAATTGAGTGAATACAAGGAATCCAAAATAATAGGACCTTATGTAGCCTCTACCAACAATCTCATTGCTCTACAATTTTTAACAATGTTTGTGTAGACTTGCAAGATGATATGCAAATTTGTTGACTTAATTTCTTCTATATTGTGCTTAGCAATGAAATTTGCATTCTTGAATTCCCCCTCACAATCACTAATTTGTAAGAAAATCATACTTTTGGGGAACATTGAAATAACCGTAGCAGCAAAAATCATTTGGGAAAAAAATCAGCAAGCCAAAAGATTAGGATTTTTTTTTTTAAATCGAGAAAAAATCGGATTTGAAAAAAAATAGTAGAAAAAGAGGCAAATGCTACTCTTTTTTGAAATTTAAGGTCATTTCCATAGCATAGAGATATTGAGAGCAAATAAAATAAAGATTTTAACCCATGAATTGTAGAAAGCTTGCATGTTGTTTATCAAGTTCTATGTTTGTTGAGCTTAAAGGCATCTGTTTCTTGCTTAGGTTGTGAAATAAAAATCGTTTGGAGCACCTCATACAATAGAGTAGTGTATATGTGAGATATGGAATCAATTGTAATGTAAAATCTTTGCAGAAATGACAACTGAAAAAGGTGGAAAAGGCTAGTGTATGAAGGAGTCATAAATGATACAAGTGACCAAAAGCTTTGAGAAGGCAATGACATGAATGAAATAAAGTGGAGGATGAAAAAGTGTGATAAAATAAAGGATTGGCTAAGGGTTAAAATCTTAGGCAGATACTCTTTAAAGTTGTGCAAGCTTGAAATCAGAGACAGTGCATTACCAGTCCAAGAGAATGGTTAAAATCTTAGGCAGATACTCTTTAAAGCTGTGCAAGCTTGAAATCAGAGACACTACATTACCAGTCCAAGAGAATGGTTAAAATCTTAGGCAGATACTCTTTAAGGTTGTGCAAGCTTACAATCAGAGAATGTAGTCTGAATTCAGGGTAATGCACTGCTTCTGATTTCAAGCTTGCAAAATGATGTCTTTGAATTACAGACATAATCTGCATGCTTGGCATAAAAATGGGTGCGGGATTGAAACCTTTCAAGAGCTATTTTATAAGTTTTGAACATGAAGTGAAATTATTTTTAATATTTTCTATGTAAAGTAAAGTGCCTATAGGCTATGCAGGTTATAAATTTAGTCTTAAGACATTTACATACTTTCATTTCATTGCTGCAGTCATCATCAATGAGGAACCTCGTCGTTTTTCATTTTGGAATAGTACAACCTTTGACATTTTGCAAGAGTTAGCTAAAAAACTAGACCAAAACATGACAACCCTGCAACCTGATAGGGGGAAGACTATAACTGATTTGACTTGACATTTAAATGATGATTAATCTATGACAAAAAGAGAAACAAAGTAGTATGATCATTGATTTTTGTATAGGTACCCCACAAATGTTTTTTTGGGGGGACCTTGGGACAAACTTGGGCCATATGAGGACTTCAAAATCTCTAGGAAAAAATCAATCAATGTTTTATTTGAGGGCAATAGAGTCAAACCTATCACCTAACATCTAAACATACAATGAACTTAAATGATACAATAAAGCTATTTACAATTTGGACTGATTTGGTGTACACCGCTCATTCTTTTTGTAGGTTTCATATGTAAAATTTTGACTAACTTAGTCGTTAAAGTTAGCTTTTGAAGTTTTCTTGGCATGGAGGTGGTAAATGCTATAACCATTTATAAGGTCACCTTACACAGGCACAACTAGTGAAAATGGTTGGAATTGCTTATTTTGATTAATGAAGAATCCCTTGCTTTATTTTACTGTGGTATACTTTATTTTAGGGCGTATTGACAAGACTGCAAGCTTAAAGTTCAAAGTAGAAAGGAACCTATTCACGCATGTATGTAGGCCAGACTATAGAGTTGACGATGATCACCTTTAACTTATCATGGCCCTGATTTATAGCAAAAAACGCACCAAATTTAGAGATTTTAACTCGGGAGTTGTTCTCACGATTTAAGGCAATTTTTTCACGATTTCCAACGATTTTTTGCCAATCAACAGTCTGCAAAAAATCCCTAAAAAAATCGGCAAGCCTGAGATTTTTAAAAATCCCAAGAATCATGATTTTTTTAGGATTTTTGCTTCTATGGAAATAACCATAAAAAATGACGAAAACATTAATTTTTTTGTATATATCCCTAATGGGTTGTAAGGCCCTCTCCACAATTTCCTTCTCATTGACCAATAACATGACCATGGCCTTTTCATAACTAAGGCTTTTGTACTCTTATCATCTCCTACCAAAACGGTGATCCCACTAAGTTACAAAAGAACCCTTTGGCATAAATGTGTCAAGCCACTAACATGCTAATTCCCTTGTTATATTCATTGGCCTTTCCATGAGGGTCATTTGTATTGCTCTCTTCTATGTAGTAGGGTCTTGGTACCTTGTTGCAAAGGAGTTGGCATTATTTGTGTAAATGGATGGACCTCTATTTTCATTAACCTTTCCAAAGCGGACATCTCCTTTGTTCTCTTGTATGTAGTATTATCTTAGTCCCCATAACGCAAGTCATTATCTTCAAAAATGTATGTCAAAAAGAGGTAGGTCTTGAATGTACACGTGTTCTACCACTATTACCAAAAATAGTTTGCTTTTCTCTTTTGTGAACAAAAATAGAGGCTAGATTCATGGCCACTCATTGCATGAACTTCCTTCTACTACTTAATGAATGCTAGAATTTTGGGTTTACATACGTCCATTGTGTTGTTTGGACCCAACCCTAAGCAAACTTTAATCCTCTCATCATGTAACCCACACAAATGGCTTCAACCTTGTTGTAGGATCACTAGCATGTGACATTGCACTCCCTATAAGTCAACGTGTGTGCCCCACCACCTAATATATTTGACATAATGAGAACATGTCTAAAAACAAGAGTCCAAGTCTTATTGGAGCCCATTGTCATCCTCTATCACCTCCTCCTATAGAACTCCAAGCCCTTATAAGCTTCTGATACTTTCTTTCCCCACAAAAACTCTCTAAATCTCAAGTCAAACATAAACCTCTCCCAAAGCTTGGCAATGGACCTAATATACCCTCCAACAGATCCAATGACTCTCCAACCTATTATTTAAGCTCCTTTTTAACTTAACAAACTAGGGTTTAGTAATACTAATAAAAGAAAAATATAGTTTGGTGTTGAGTTTAAGGTTATATTAGTGTAGTTTATGTTAAAAATAAAACAAGATAAGTTTCCTTTGAATTTCTTGAGACTTAAACATCATAAATTAATCAATTGTATCCACATGTCCACATGCATCTACTAAGATTGATCGAATGGAAAAATGCTAAAAGAGCATTATTGACATAGGTTGGATTTCCAAGGGTTACTAAGGGTCTAAAAACATTCAAGGGAATCCCAAATTATCTAATTATTTCATGGATTTCTAGGTGTCTTCAATAGCTCCAAATACATCTAGGAATTGATCTCTAAACTCTTGAATTAGAATCTGAAAATCAACCAAATTTAAGACTACTTGCTATTTTCTTTTACAAATGGAGTTATACTCAAGAAATGAAAATTTTGTGTTCAAAATAGAACTAAAACTATACAATTGAACTCGTATGACACAAATCTTATCCCAAAAAAATTTGATGTGGAGAAAGAACTAATGTTGTTGTAGTGGCAATAGTCATGCTTCCTTACTTTATTACTTAAGAATAAATTACCACAAGTGAGACTGAACTCTTCAATCATGAACAAATGAATTCTACACTATTTCTCATATTCTCCAACTCCTAGACATGCTTTACAAGCTCACACACCCTTTCCTTTTTAAAATTCCTACAACAAGAGTGTTCTCCCAAGCCCAAGAAGAAGTTTTGTAGACATAAGAAACTAGAAGGACATCTATTTGATTCAAATTTGAAGTTTGGCACATGTACTATCAAGGGACAATACTACAAGCATGGTGGCATGGTACTATCGAAGTGTCTTCTTATTTGTATTCCCCCTATTATGCCTCTATTCCCACGTCTCAATATAAGATTTGGCTATGGAAGACACCTAAGATCAATACAAAAGACAAGCACAATAGGCCAAAAAATCAATAGATTGCAACATGCATGATCAATGTAAAAAATGTGCTCAACAATGAGCTATAAGTGGGTGTATATAAGATATGCTATTAGAGATGTGAATGTACAACCCATGTGGGATATAAGATGTAGTCATATGTACAAAACATCTCGACCAAACTAAGAAAGTACAAGTCACATGGTGCAATTACAACCAACCCAAATAAATGCCTACCTAAGCAAGCTTATCCTATCCTAAGTGCACATTATGCAATAAAGTATTAAACAAAATGTAAGATTAAAAAATGCACAAATACTAAATTCATGTTATTGTTCAAGTTCTCTATTCTAAATACATTTTTTAGACTCATTTTGGATCACAACTCCCTTTCTCGAAGGCTTTTGGTCCCACAAACACTTAATGAGACATTAGGTGGATGACGAGTTCTCCCACTCTTTCTTTGGAATACCATTTTGATTGATTTATTTTTTACTTTGAGAACAAGTTTCCAAGTTTCTTGGACTTCATTCCTAGTTTTCTTTGTCTTCTTCTCTAGCACCACATGTTTGGTGAGTGTGGTTCTTCCTTCCACATCCAAGTCTTCTAAGGAGGGTAGTACTTATTCTTCTTCCTCATCTAGCACAAAGGATTCATAAAGCTACAATTACTCACGATTCACCAATAAGTACATCTTTATGAAAGGAGGGAGATCAAGTTTGAATACATTTTCACCAATGGCCTCCATAATTGTCAAGGGTCCATAACTTAGTGGCTTAATTTTCTCCACTTGTTCCTAAAACCTTTCCTTACGCAAGAAAAGCTAAATTTTGACTCCCACCTTAAGTTTGATCATCTTGTTGTGTCTTTTCCAATTGTTACTTTACCTTGAATTGGATGTGTACAATCCTCTCAACAAATTTTGATGCTTTAGTCACTTCATTATCTTGTCCTACTTGTGCATCTTACCTATCAAAATCTAAATTAAGTGGACTACAAGAGAAACACCCCAAACACGCTTCAAATGGTGACTTATTAATAGAAGAATGCAATGTTCTATTGTAAGAATGTTGAATGTAAGGAAGTGACTCATCCCATGTCTCGAGACACTTACTATTATACCCCCTACAAAACTGCACCAAGGTCCAATTGACCATTTTTGTCTAACCATCTATTTCTAGGTGGGAAGTTGTACTTTTCTTCAGCTTTGTGTCCACCATGCTCCATAATGTAGACCAAAACCTACAAACAAACCATGGACTTAGGTTGTCCAAAATGCACCACATTATCAAAGAACATTTCAAACACTTCTTTCCCTATGATAGTCCTTTTACAAGCAATTACAATACATGTCTTCTTGAATCTAACAACCACCACAAACAAGTAATTGTGCCCATGTCTACTCATAGGCAAACTACTTGCAAAATCCATGAGACACTTTCACATGGTCAAAAGGTGATATACAAAGGTTTATACATTCCTTATTTTCTTGTTTTACATTTGCTAGTGCAACATAATTTACAAATTCTAACAAATCTTGCTACTTCCTGATGCATTTTGGGCTAAAACACGTATTTTTGCAAATGAAGTGACCCACCACTTTGGATATATGCACCCCCCTCGTCAATAGAAGCCTTTGTGCTCTTGGCACACAATTTTCCTACCTCGTAGAGTAACCCATCCTAAATATTAAAGTTTCTTCACCTTTTACATTCACCTATAATAGTTCTTCAGATTTCTTGCCAAAATCCTCATCATGTGCATATTATTCAATATAGGACTCTTTTTGTGAATGGCTCCAAACGAGTTACCATAGCCATAGCTGAAATATAGGACTCTTGCCCTGTTAGTAAAGGTGCTTTATATGGTGCAAAGTTCTTCGAAGGAGTAGCTTTTGGGTGTGGGAGGGATGCAATATCAAGTTGAGATGTTTGGTGTTATGTCCCCAATTTTAATTGGAACCAAATTCATTTTGGGCAAGAACAACAAAGTTTCTTAAGTCTAAGACAAATTAAATATATATTTAAATTATATTAAATAATAATATTTTCATTAATAAATTTAAATTATTGAATAAATAATATTTAAATTTGTATGCATCTCTGGCCGACTCAATTTGAGGAGGCATCTTGATTAGTATTTATACACCAAAAATGGTTGTTTTTGGGCATCGATCACAAATTGGACTTTTAGTCGAGTGTTCCTGCTAGAGACGAAAACCTCCCATGCCCTTAACGTGGTAGGACAAAACCCCTACCCGTTGTTGTGATTTCCTTTAGCTACAACTCCGGAGTGCATTATGCTGATATTCCATCCTTCATTGCCAGGGTTTGTCCACGAGAGTGCGCGTACAGGGGTTCAGATGTCTAAGCAATTTCCTAGAGAAGCCTAGGCTCGCGCCAAGCACTCCTCATTATATCTGCCCACGTATCGTTGTTGGGAGCTTCAAATGGAGTTATCAATTGAAGATGGGATCTAATACTTGGAGATTGCGGCTACAGAGCATATGAACATTAGCGAGCAACTATTGACCAGTAATTTGTTGAGGGTGGAACACACACACCATAACTGTCGGCTTCCACTAGTCATCCTCTACCAATCTAGCAGTCGTGAGTGATTCTAATTGTTCAACTAGCAATTGTAGGAGTTTGGGGATTGGCGCATATCAGTCAAAGGTGGAACAACATAACGATCAATCGTTTGCTACAAGTCTCGGGTGGCTATTGGCGGATCGTCTATTGTTTGCAAACAATGAGACATTGTCTATGCTCATACTTTGATTGTACTTTCTATGATTATTCAATGAAGCGACTAATCTCAGTAAATCATTGATGTGTCGATATTGTCTTATTGCTCACATTTGCCCCTGTTTGTGTAAAACATATTGGAATTGGCACTCTACAGATCCAAATATAATTGTATATTGATTGGTACTAAATCACTGTGTGGTGCTTAAAATTGTATTGAAGTTTGAATATTCATATGTATGTCAACGCATAGTTAGGGGTGAAAGACTAATTTAGATAATATTTCTATACATCATTAGCTATGAGACGGACTATAGTGGAAACTCTCAGTTTGAATGTTTATTTTGCCAAGGCATTATCATTGTAGTTTATCTTTGTTGGTATTTTCTAGATCCGAGTGTGTCTCTATTGATTTGCAACCCTTATTTCTTCATTGATTTAAAGTGTTCCCTGTGCTGGTACATTACAGTGGTATCAGAACTTGGCATCCTACCGGCCTAAGTAGCCTAACATGGGTTTCAGTAAGGAATTCATTAGGGAGAGCAAGGAATTGCAGTTCGACATGAAGGACACCATGAGGGAAATAGTCCAAATCCTAAAGGGACTAAACCAACAACTAAGTGTTGGAAGAACTGGAAATGAAGGGAGCAGTTCAAGTGGTAAGAGAGGCTCCCTATCAACCTTTAATGGTTGTATGGACCAACAGAAAATTGATGACGGGAAGGTGAGAGAGACTCCATTTGTTGCGTATGAAGAGCTTGCGATGAAGGAAGAGGTGTCACTAATTTCGAGTGATATCCAAGATGCAGCCAACCAAGCTTCGTGTATGGAAGTAAATGAACCGTCTGATGATGTTATTAGTCACACTATTGTGAAGAATGATGCATTTGAAATTGACCCTCATGAGGAGAAATTGTAAAGTTATCATGAAAACACTAGTGACATTGGGGTGATGAAGGTTATAACTGAAATAAGAGAAGAAAACTTCATAGAGATTGATCAAGAAACATTTGAACTCCTTTGTTCCAAGATTGATTAGATCGTTGATGAAGTTTGGAAGAGTGATGTTTATCTTGTCCCGAGGACGCATAGCAGTATTCTTCAACAGAGCATGCGAGAAGAATATGATGACATCAGGATTGGCATGATTGACGAAGTACCTCATGAGATGCTGCAGGAGGGCAATGTTGCTAGCGATGGTTACATCAAAGTAACCCAACAGAGTGGCGAAGCAATGACCCTAAGATTGATATGGGATCTTGGTATACAAGTGCGATTTGCTTGAGGATAAGCAATTTCCAAGATGGGAGGACTATTATGTCCCCAATTTTAATTGGGACCAAATTCATTTTGGGCAAGAATAACAAAGTTTTTTAACTCTAAGACAAATTAAATATATATTTAAATTATATTAAATAATAATATTTTCATTTATAAATTTAAATTATTGAATAAATAATATTTAAATTTGTATGCATCTCTGGCCGACTCAATTTGAGGAGGCATCTTGATTAGTATTTATACACCTAAAATGGTTGTTTTTGGGCATCGATCACAAATTGGACTTTTAGTCGAGTGTTCCTGCTAGAGACGAAAACCTCCAAGCCCTTAATGTAGTAGGACGAAACCCCTACCCGTTGTCATGATTTCCTTTAGCTACGACTCTGAAGTGCATTGTGTTGATATTCCATCCTTCATTGCCAGGCACTCCTCATTATCTCTGCCCACATATCGTTGTTGGGAGCTTCAAATGGAGTTATCAATTGAAGACGGGATCTAATACCTAGAGATCGCGACTATAGAAAGTATGAACATTAGCAACCAACTACTGACCAGCAATTCACTAAGGGCAGAACACACACACCATAACCATCGGCTTCCACAAGTCATCCTCTACCAATCTAGCAGTTGTGCATGATTCTAATTGTTAAACTGGCAATTGCGAGAGTTTGAGGATTGGTGCAAATCAATCAAAGGTAGAAAAACATATTGCTTGGTCATCTTCTACAAGTCTCGAGTGACTATTGGCGAATCATCTGTTGTTTGTGAACAGTGAGACATTGTCTATGCTCATACTCTAATTATACTTTCTATGATTATTCGGTGAAGCAACCAATCTCAATAAATCATTGTTGTGTCGATATTGTCTTATTGCTCACATTTGGCCATGTTTGTGTAAAATATACTAGAATTGGCACCCTACAAACCTAGATTGTATATCGATTGGTACTAAATCACTATGTGTAGTGCTTAAAACTATATTGAAGTTTGAATGTTCATATGTATGTCAATGCACAATCAAGGATGAAAGATGAATTGAGATAATATTTCCAGACATCATTAGCTATGAGACAGAT
>VDFB02349494.1:0-13596 GCA_007258455.2 Sequoia sempervirens | reverse complement strand
ACATTAAATGGACAATCTCCCTCATTCTAATTCTGATTTTGAGTGTTAGTCAAGCTTTCATCTCCCTCATTTCCCGTTCAATCTCCTATTTCAAGAGCTAGACAGATCTTTCAAGACGGCTATTAGGCTCATCGGAAGCTGACAGTATTCTAGAGAAGTCTTCTTGGAAGTGACAAATCTCAGAAAGTTGATCTAGGCCTGTGAAATCTAGGGCGCCCCTGGCCTCCAAGGGCTCTTTTGTTTCTAGAGTTAAAAATATTTTGATAATTTTCACCTTGGCGAAAATCCCCTCAGAGACGAAGTAATATTTTGAACATTTCTCGCCATAGAAACTTCGTTGGAGAGTTTTAAGCTTAGATTTTGACACTTGGTATCTGGCCATTTGCCATTGACGACCTCAGAGGTCCTAACTTTTCTTCAGAAAAAGCGAAAACTACCCACCATACTTAAGCTGACTTTTAACTGAATTTGACTTCATAGTGATCGTGAAATGAAATAAGCCAATCAAAACAATTTTCAGTCCATTCTGACAAGTTTCAATTTTTAGGGTTTTTGACCTAAAAATAGGGATCCAAAAACCCTAATTTTCAATATTTCCAAATTTTACCAGTATCTTCCAAACATCAAACTCACTAAAAGCCCATACTTCATTTTTCCCCAAAACCCTTACGGTGACTTTATTTTTTCAGGTTTAGACTGTTTAAACCAAAATCTTGTAATGGAAATAAAAATTTGGTTTCATTCTAGCAATTGAAACAATTAGAACGATACCCAGTATAGCATGGCATGGAGGAGCCAAGAATGTGTTTTTATTAAAGAATGATGTTTTGCCATCTGGTTGGGCATTAGATCCCCGAGCACTTTTTTCCTAATCCACCCTAATACTTTTGGAGTTTTTCTAAAAACTGCGTGCCCGGAGACCACTAAAAAGAAATCACCCTAAAACAATGAAACTTACAAATGGGGAAAAACATTACTACGCAACAAAAGCAAGCGAAAATTGCAGCAGGAAAATTTACTCTACACCTCGAGGATGAAATGCGCTGGATATTGTTCACTTGCATGGCGAGAAAGAGCCTCAACCGATGTTACGCCTAAAAAGCTTCTCTTTGATGAGTATTGCGGGAGGCAATCCTTCTAGGATGAAGATTCTCAGGTATTCATATATCCAAGCAAAGGTACTCTGAAAAAAGTCAGAATATGATGCAAATAGAAAAGTTGATATCCCTAAGGCATTAGTTCTATTGTTGTCCACCTCGTGATGTTGATATCTTCAAAGCGATTGATCGAGTTCCAAAATCGATTTCTATAATGCCGTAGGTGATCTTTTTTGATCTAAAAATATCCTTTGATCGGCTCATCAATCAGCTCCACATCACCTTTAACACGTAGGAGTTTGATTCCCATGTCTTCAGCATCTTTGAGGCCTTGCAAAAGCACCTCTTTTTCAGCTTCAGTGAATTCCAATTGCACAAATGGGTGCAACTATCCTTTAAGGGAGATGATCAATTCCCCTACTTCCAAACTTGTATTTAAACAACCTCCATCGAACTGCATTGTCCATAACTTTGTATCCTTTGTCGGTGTCTTTTTAGAACAAACAATGTTTTGGTCTTCAGTTTTTATCTTTGACAAAGTCACATAATTACCAAGACCCGTTTCAGGATTTTCTTTTGCTGGAACAGATGATTTGAGCACACCCTGCTTCTTTACAACTTTGAGAATCTGATCTAGTTGATTTGGATGGTCCTGAAGATATTCTAGTTGGAAGATTTATACCTTGGTCTTCATCATGGAAGCTACGATGTCAAAATTTGTTGAAGACATCTCTTGAGCAACTGCCATAGTGATCTCATGTGAAGGTCTGGGTTTAGAAGTGGAAAGCACTTCTTTACCCTTTTCGTTTGATTTCCATCTTTCTTCTTTTTGTGCCTTAAAGTGTTGGGCATGTGTAATCACAGGCGTTGAAACATTTTCATGATTCACCGCAAGAGGGTACTAACGGTATTCTTCTTCTTGTTCTTGATTGACGGGTCCTTTATCAAAGTATCCCGCAGCGGAGTCGCCATCAAAGTTGTTCGTCTATGGTAAGACAACATTTGAACTTGGTGTTGGTACAAAACTAGAACTAGGAGAAACTTCAATGTATCCCATGATTTGGATCATTCTCAGGTTCTCTGGACATGTAGATTTGGTATGTGCATCAATGTCGTGGAAAGGACAAAATACTGCATGGTGTGCAGCTTCAATTGTTGGTCTTGATGGAGATGTTGGCAACCATGGTTGAAGATTGTCTCTCTTTGGTTGGTACGGTTGCTGAGCTAGAGATCTGATGGAATTTGTTTTCATCAAGCCGGAAGTGATCATATTATCCTCCAACTTGATTGCGTGTTCTTGCGCATTCTTCAACTCTGTTTCTTTTGTCGTTTTGAGGAAGAAGGCTATCTCTGATGGAAGAGAATTTATGAAACAATTTATCAGAATCTTCGGTGATGGATCAAATGTAGAAGAAAGTCTTGTAACAAGACGATTAAATCTTGCTAAAAAATCCCTCATGTGCTCATTGTGCTCCATCTTTGAATTTGTAAGTTGGGTGAACAATAGGTGACTGTCTTCAGCAGACTTGAATCTCGCCAAAAAATTCTCGCTCATAGTTGTCTAGCTTGTGATATTGCCCGACGTCAGGTGATTGAACCAGTTGGCAGCATTTCCCACAAGAGTCTCGACAAAGAGACGCATCGCGGTGTCTTCATGTGCTATGTGCAAGACGGCGCAAGCCGTTGTGAACGCAAAAAAATGTTCCTCCAAGTGTTGAGTTCTATCGTCGTGAAACTGAGGAAAGCGCTTCCTTGACCCTTTAGGTAACTCGTGATTTACCTAAAACAGACAAAGGTCCAATGTTATTACCCCAAGGGAATAGGGGTGGACGTCACTGATTTCTATCAAGATTGCCAGCATTATTGTTGTTATCATCCATTGCTTTTGTATGGATCATGCAATAGGATGCCAGAGTGTCATTCCCGTGAAATAAAAGCGTTTAGCTTTTCTTGAATTTTTCTTGCCTTGTGCCCCACAGTGGGCGCCAAAAAACTGTTGGCATTACAATTCGCATCTTTGGAGTGCATATTGGCAACGGACAACTATGCACAGTGCGTGATGATTGCTCTTCAAATTAGGAGGGGAAGCTCCCTCTTTTGCTGATATGCGTGAAAAAGTAAATGTTCTAAATCCTATCTTTTTGATTCAGTTGGAAGAGGCACAAGGTTAAGAAAACCATTACATTGCAGCTATGGATTTTCTTTGGTTTTGCAAATCCTTAACTACAACTAGGCTAACGCTAAACAATCCTATTTCCTCAAGAGAAATAGAGCATGAGGATTTAGGAGCAAGGAATTGGTATACGATAATCTTTAAGTCAGGATTTCCAGGGAGGTGGGACACTTATCCGAGGCGTAGGTTGAAAGAAAGGTTATTGATAACAACATCAAATGACAATCTCCACTTCTAAATTCCCAAGGAGGGACTCCTATTTGAGGTGTAGATATGAAACAAAGATTATTAATCACAACACATGATAAACTTTACTTTTGAATTCCCAAGGAGGAGGGACTCCTATGCGAGGTGTAGATATGAAACATAGCTTATTAATCACAACATGAAATAATAACTAGGACAGAAAATCGCACGAAGGACCTATCAACACAATTAACGATCAAACCAACAATTATATTTAACTAAGTGAACAAATACCGAATAGCGATACTACAGGCAAGGCGGCCCAACATGTTCGCTATCACAAATAAAGCTCAAGGTGAACAAATACAGAATAACAACATTCAGTCAAATTGGGCTCAATAATTTGTTATTGCAGCAAAAATTCTAATTACAATGTGAACAGATACTGAATAGCGATACTACAAGCAAGGTGGCTCATCATGTTCGCTATCACGAGCAAAAGTTAATTACAAATGAGAAAGGATGCTCTTTTTTATAGAACTTCAAGGAGTAGGGAACCCTAAAATCTCCTTGAGTTTACAATCAGTCTTGCAAGCATGCAAGAGTTTATTCTCTAAACCTAAATGTATGCAACTATATAGTTAACTGGAAAACTACCATCAGTTGATTGAAACAAAACTAAACTAAATGGACATGTGCAACATGCAAGTCCTCATTGAAATGAAAGTCAACTGATAACTAACTTAGTTAACTGGATCCTAACTGAAAGTGTGACCTCCTCCAAAAGATATCCTCAGGATAGACATGCCATGATATGTGGAACAAGCAGTTTAACTTGGAAAGAAGCGTCAAGTTAATTGTTGAGTTTAATGTTTATCTTGAGAACTGTAAGATCCAAGTGTGAGTCTATTCCAAGCCGTCTAGAGAAATCATCTCCTCCATGAACTAATTAGCAATCTCCTCTTCTAGCACTTTGACGCTATCAACAATGATAGACTGCCTATGCAACTCCTCTCCATCCTTGATCATTCTCTGGCACTCTTTGATTTCTTCGGCTAACTTGTCGAAGCTTGTTGACATCACCGACAAGTGATTCAACTTGGCCGCCACAGGATCACCATCAAGACCGTCATGCACTAAGTTCTGGAACTTAATCTGCACATCCTCAAGATCATTGTAGGTACCATCTTCACGAAGATAATGGCATGGGATCTGAGTGACGAATCCGCTCACAAGTTTCAGTGCACGCGACATCTTCTTTGATTGCAGGCAACTTTGTAGAGATTCTTTCATATGTTTCCACTTGAAGAGGTGCTGCTCTCTCCAAGCAAAAAGCTTTCTTTTATCCTCATCTACTACAACAGCATCGTATGCAACTACCAACTGAGAAATAAGGATCAAGTCCTTCGATTTACCTTTTGCCATAGCAAGTTCAAGCCACTGGATTCCCTAACGAGGATCATGTGCATCGTCCTCAATTGATATAACTCTATGAGAAGGTATCTGCTTGCAATGATAAAATCCTCGATCTAGTTATCCAAGAGCTTTCCACGATTGACTAACCGATCCAACTTCTGTTGTTTTGTAGGTATCCCTTGAAGGTGTGGATGAATAGGTGCTTTGCTTGAGTTTCCATGAATAAGATCTGAGATGTACTGTCAAAGTTGCTTGATTTCAGCCTTGAGGGTTGCCTTCTCTTCTCTGTCTTTCATGCAACGCTCTTCAAGATTACTTGTAGCAACCTAAAAGAGGCTCACGTCCACATGCTGAGTGCTCCTGCCAAGATTAGCTTTGACGAAGGTGAAATCACCAACTTCAACTTCATCCAAGCTCTTGCCCTCTGGTGTAGCAACCAACGATCTTTGCTTTAGGAGTCTTCCCTATATGCACCTGCTTTTTGATCTTCTTGTTTGACTTATCCTGATAAGGATTGCCAAACTCAGATAAATCAAGTTGACATGAAGGCTCTCGCCTCCTTCCCAAAATCCTCTCGAGCCAACACAAGTGATCAATGTTATCTTCTCGAGGAGGTACTGCTACTACTGTGTCAGCCTCTGATCGATCAATTGGTACTGAGGCTTGCTGAATTGGTGATTCTGGCTTTGAGTCAATATCAATGGGAGGTGACTATGGTGAAAATGGCAAACTAGGAGACGAAGAACCGGCTTCAGCCTGAATAACTGACTCTACTAGAACTTTTGGCGCCTTCTCAATCTGCTTCTATTTCTTATTTCCCGTGCTTCTTCCCTTCGTGTTTCCACTAACTCTAACACCTTGAGGAGGTTTCATGATAACCTTAACTCGGGGCCCTGGCCTCGATGTAGAAGGTAGTGAGGAAAACCCTGTTGGCGTCTCTACAACTGAAACTATCTTTCACCTTCTCTTGTTGTCCAAGAAGTACATGCTAGTCTCGATAACCCCTCTTGACAACTCCTCTACTGAAGTGTTCTTTCTGGCATACCAATCCGGTTGGCGAAGTGACTGGCGAGCAACCTAGTCTTTGACGAATGTGCTAAGTAACACCTCTCCATCATCATTTCACAAGCCCTCAACATCTTCTGATAGGAAGTCAACAAATTGAGGAAGAGTAAGTCTGCAATAATGACGTCGGTGCACTTCAAATTCATCTTCACAGTTAACCCAGAAGTCCTCAAGTGCTGGCCTATGTGAATTACTTTGCTCCAACCGAGCTGAATAATGACCTAGAGAATCATAGGAACGCTTCTCACTGAGGTACCTGAGATTGAGTTTTAACAACTCATTCGTCATTAACTTGCAATCAGCGGTTGTCTTGCATTTGTAAATACCCAATCCAAAAGGAAAGGTGAATGCTTGCTTGTGGCAATTGCAAAGAAAAAAGTGAACACCATGAGCTTGTCTCAAGAACTCCATGAATAGGACTTTGTTTGTTGGGTATCTATGTAGCATCATAGGTTCTCCGGTGTAGCCATACACTCGAATATATGTGAACGTGAGAAACTGCATAAACCAATCCTCCCAACTCTCCATTGTTGATTTTTCCTTGGCTGATATTCTGATGTGCATCTCATTATCAAGGTCTCTGACTATCTTCATTAGGAAGTGATCATTCACCTGTTTGAAATCCTTTTCAGCCTTTGAGAACTCCAATTGTGGAAAGAATTCATGAACATGTTGAACGCCAAGGGTTCCAACGGTCTTCAAAGTTCTATAATTGCCTTGGAATGCAATTAAGTAGACCAAATAAGAAACCATGTGAAACTTGTGGATTTTAAGGACTCTTGTGATTTATTGGTGAAGATACTCACTAATCAACATGGCCCAGTCAAAGTGTTTCTTATTGTCGATAATCCGAGAAATGACATAGAACATCCACGGTCGAAAAATATGAACCTCCTCTTAACCTGTAATCCGGTTGAGCAATGTTATCAAGATGGCAACCTCGTCCTTGAACTCCCCACGGCCAACCTTCTTCGGCATGTTAGTTTTATGTTCTTTTAACCATCTCTGAACAACCTATCTCTAAGATCTTTCTTTGTCTCCATACCATATCTTGTCGCAATCCTCAATGACTATGGTAAAATTGTCTGAGTGGGGTGGAATAGCAAAGCACTTCTCGACGTCTCTCGGCTTGAGGCTGCAAATGACTTGCCCATCAGCTGATCGGATTTGTCTTGTGGATGAGTCATAATGCTTTATGCATGCAATGACGAACTCAAGATCAGCCACTATGATGGGAATAGATGCTGCTGCCAACAATCCGGAACACTCAAAATTCTTGACTGTTGTGTTGCTAATACCTTCTAACGTGCTCAATTTGACCATTGGATAGACATGACCCAAGTCTGTGTCAAAGGTTTTCAAAAGGTCGTGAACTAAGACCTATTTGTCCTTGTATTCTATTGGATTGAATTACATTTTGAAAATCTGGATTTTTGACTATAAAGTTGGATATGTTCAGACAACTTTCAAAAAAAGCTTAAAATGGCTCTGGATGAGGCTAAAAATAGCCAATTGCGGGAAATTTTTCTGAAACGTGGGTCTTGTAGAGAATTAAATTCTAAGCAAACCCAGATGGTTAGAAATTCGAAAAAATGAGTTTTAGCAAGGAATGCAAAGGCTTTTCAGTTGAGAACTGTGCGGCTTTAGGGTTTCCCAAGGCAATTTTTCCCTAGAACAACTGGCACATGGGTTTTGTAGAGAACATAATTCTAAGCAAACCCAAATGATTTGATTTTGGAAAATGTGAGAGTTTGGCCCACATGCAAAGGAATCTTTAGAAAAAAGCACATTGCTTCAGAAATGGAAGCAAAAGGGCAATTTTCACGAAAAAATCTTAGACATGGGTTTTGCTATTGATGTTGAAATATGTGAACCCAGATGATCAAATTCCAAAAATTCTGCCATTTACTTTGACATGCGAGAGAAAACCTAAGACAAGAATAGAAGAATTTTAGAGATAGAAAATAGAAGTTATTATTCTACCTCTGAAAACCACGCCTATGCTTGAATTCGATTTGATGAAGTCTGCAAGCACTTGAAAAATGAAGTCTGAAAAATATATCTTCTAAACAATCTGGACCTAGCACTGCAAAGAACATTGAAAAAAATTGCTTGTAGTGCCTTAAGATCTTTGCTTGCTCGAGAAAATATGTGTTTGCTCTCACCTATGCTGTGAATAATAGGCGCCCATATGACTTCAATAAATAAATTCAAGCCATAAGGTGTCATAAATGCATGCAATTCCTAAATTTAGGCGCCACCTTCTGATTGGACCTCAAACTCAATTAACTAGATGAAAAATAAACCCTAAATAGGGCACCACCTCCATGCCCTTCAGTTAACTGTGCATGCAAAAAGAAATCGCTATTTGCAAGCAAATATTAAGTTCAGTTGAAGTTGACTTGAGAAGTTGAAGATTGAAGATTAAATATTATTTAAATTCAGTTAACAAATTCCACCTTTTTAGGGCGAGTCATGCACTTGAGCTCAAAAGTCAAACTTTGACTTTAGGCGTCATCTTTCCAGACTTAGAAACTTTCTTGAAAATTTCAATTTGCAAACATCATCGAAGCCCATGTTCGATCACTGATTCTAATTGACTAATGTATCTAGAAGACTGGTTGACAGTTTCATTGAAGAGCAGGATCAAAACTGACAAGAAACTCCTTGAGGCTGCAAACCCTAATTCTGACATCTTGTTGTACCCAAAATAATTTTTTTGGCATTATGTATAAATTGAGCTAAATCTTGTTAAAATGCCGTTAAAAGTCTATTTTAGGTCAAACCAAACATAGGGTCTTTGTGGGTTTCTGTCTAGGAATGCATGTGCAAAATTCTGAAAATTTGAAAATTAGGGTTTTATGCCCCTATTTTAGGGAAACCCCCGAAAATAGGACCTTCCTAGAAATGATTGAAAATGTTTTTGATAGGATTAAAAGGCTTCACGATCACATTGGTCAAGTCAGAATCATCAAAAGACACGTTTTACTCTGGTGGGTCTATTTCTATTTTTCAGGAACAAAGTTAGGAGCTCCACAGCCATTAATGGCAGATTGGCCAGTACCAGGTCTGAAAGCTAAGCTTCAAAAGCTTCAACGATGCAACCATGGCGAAAAAGATCTAAAATGATGTTGTTTGATGAAGGAGATTCTGAAACCCAAAAAGGTCAAAATTTGACTAACTCTGGAAACGCTACGAAGGAGAGACAAGTTGCAATGCTGAAAAGAGCCTTTTTCAAGCAGAGGCGCCCATGATCTTTAAAGGTCAAATGCAGTCTGTTGAATCATCCAAGGCAGTCATCCTCGGTTGCTTGCTGGCTCGACAACGAAACAAATAGCTAGATCATCTGATGAGTTGATCATAAGCAGTTGCTGATGAAGCGAAAAGAGGCAGTTGAAGAAATATCTGGAAACGACCGTCGAAGGTGAAGATCAAAGAAAAAAGAGCCTTTTCAAAAGAAAGGCGCCCTTCTTTTTGGACCTCTGGATGCTGACAAATGACCAAAGGCCTCCCAGGGCAATCTTCTCAGCCTAGGTAGATCTCAACAACGCGAATGCAAGCACAGGCATCTGACGAGGTAGTCAACAAATAATTAGGATCAAACTAGGCAACTTTTCAGATGAAGATAACTAAACTAAAAGGGCAAAAGCGCCCTTTTCAATGAGGGGGGCACCCTTGAATAAAGGAACACTAAAACGACTTCTGAATTTTCCAACTCCAGTCATCTTTGGCGAAACAGAGCTGGCTACCTGACAAGATATCAAACAAGAACATCTGATTCTCCGATCAACGAGAAATCCAGATCAAAGCACGAGAGGTCATTTCAAAAGCTAAAGAATGAAGATTGAAAATTTACCAACGCACAAGCAAAAGCACCCTTTCTTGGAAAAGGCGCCCTTTCTTTTAAGACCTTGAACTCAGCTTTTTGTCGTCATATCTCCCAAGCACTTCTCTTTAGGTTGGATCCAGCTCAACAGCGAATGTACCAACAATAGCCCAGGATCAACAGATCAAGCTAGATTCAGGATCAAACTGAGGTCATTCAAGAGAGAAAATAATAAAAAACTTGCAAAACTCAAAAGGGACGCCTAGAAGAAGTCAAAGGTCAAGTTGTTGACTAAAGTCAAGATATTTTGAGATAAACTTGGCTAAAACACTCCACGATTAGTGGAAATCACCTTTTTGAACTTCAGATCAAGCCAAAACAACATTTGATCATGAGTTAGGTCCCCAAACTTGTGGATCTAAGGCTTGAGTCTATATAATCAAGGTATAGGCGTCCTACTTCATTATTTCATTGCAGGTTAAAGATCAAGAACAGCCATAAGCTCTCAAGGACACCATTTACAGATTTGGACAAGGTTTTCATCCGTTCTTCAATATTTCTTGCAGATTTGAAGCAGAAGAAGATTGCTAATCTGAGGTTAGATTCAGAGACAGATTTTCTCAGGGAGTTAGATAAAAACTTCCAATCCATCTTCTGTCTACTTCCTCTCTTCTGGTCTTAGGTTTTCTTGCACATTACAAAAAAAGCAACAGGCTACATCAGATCAGATCAACTGGATAGATTCAGCATAATTTTCCAGTGAAACCCATCTCGTTAGATTTTCCAGAATCAACAAACTTGCTGCCCCTATTTTTGGGGGTTTTTCCAAAAAAGTTTCAGAATCAAAATTCTGAGGAACTGGGCTTGTTCAAGCATTGAAGCACGAACAAAACCCATGTGCCAAACTTTTTCCGGAAATATATTTCTCGGTAGGGCACTATTTTCAGGGGTTTCCAAAAATCATCAGAACAAGGTCAAGTTTACAGTCAATCTTTAATTTTTTCAAGATGCAGTACTCTCAGGTACAATGCGGGACCAAGATGGCCCTATTCCATGATTACTTGAAAACAGTTGACACAAACTTACATTAGGTAAATCCAGTGGTTGATCTAGAGCACCTAGAGGGCATGAATAAGATCACATTGCAGAATATTGAAGAATCCGGGTTGTTATAGGCCGCATCCATTCCCATCACATTACAAAGCGTGGAGCTTGTAATCGCTTGTGTTAAGCATTACAATCCTACCACTAGAGAAATCAGAGCAGTGGATGGGAGAATTGTTTGCAGTCTAAAGCCTCAGGATATCGGAAAGTGGTTTGATATTCCATCATGTCCTAACAGCAAAGTCATATCAGTGACAGAATGCGAGAAGGCATTTGAGATGGCCAAAGACAAATGTCAAAGGGTAATAGCTGAAAAATGGCTAAAAGTGACAAAGGCTAGCTTGCCTAAGTTGGTGGGACGAGGAGAATGTAAAGATGAATACGCAGTGTTAATCACTCTACTCAATAGAATCATTGGAGAAGAAGATGGCAATCATTTTCAGTCATGGATGTTTTATGTCATTGCAAAAATCATTGGCAAAAGGGAATATTATGACTGGGCCAGTCTGATTAGTGACACACTCCACCAACAGATCACCGGGTATTTGGAAGCTCCTAGTTTCCACATGTGCTCTTACCTGGTATACCTGATTGCCTTCCAAGGTGATTTTAGGATATTGAACAATGTGGGAACCTTAGGTGTGCAAAAGGTTCACAAGCATTTTACACGCCTTGAGTTTACTCAAGCGGAGCGACACTTCAAAAGAACGAGTGATCACTTCGTTATGCACACCGTACATGGGCTAGACCATGAGACGCACGTGCGTATTTCACAAGCAGCCAGAGAGGCAATGGTGGATTGGGCGGATTGGTTCATCCAATTCCCTACGTTCTCCTACATATGTGTGTATGTCTACATTGGTCACCCCGCCATGCTACCAAGATACCCTTCAGATAGGGTAGTCTTCATGGAATTCCTGAGACAGTTGTCTGAAGTCCACGTCTACTTGCGCTTGAAGAAGAAGACAGCTGTTAACTTTCTCGTTGGAATGGGACTCTATAGATGTAGATTCGCGGCAGATGCTAAGATGATGAATCAGGAAACGGTGAGGCTTAATCTTAACTACCTCATCGAGAGAAGGTCCTATGATCCCAAAGGACTCTATGCAGCGCATCTCGAGCAACACTCGTCACATAAGTCTTCTGTGGAAGATTATTGGGTAAATTGCCAAGACGAGTATGAAGTGCGAAGAAGGAACTACAGTAGGTTCAGACTCCCACAAATTGTTGATTTTATGTCAGCAAACATCGAAGGCCTATCCAACGATGAAGGGGAAGTCATTCTCCCCTCATTCTTTACAGATTCAGTTGACTCCCAACCACTCCCAAGAGTGGATTGGTATGCCAAGGAAAACACGTCTATAGAGGAAAGAACAAGTAGAGTGGTTAGAAATAGCCAGCTCTATCTCGACAGCAAGAAATCAAGGAAGGTGATACCTCACAGAATAGAGTCGCCACAGGTTCAGTCTACACCACCTTCCACTTCAAGAAGGAAGCCTAGGTAGAAGCAATGGTGCAATCCTCCCCAAGGGATGAGGATGTCGAAGCCTACAAAGCCCAGAACACAGAGGACACCTGTGGAGAAAGCCACACATAGTCTTGAAATAATCATGGGTGTTGCTGCCCCAGAGCAAGGAATAGAGACTGCTACTCATGAACTAGTAGAAGTTGTTGTTAAGGAGCCAGCAGCAATAGTTGTTGAAGAGCCAGTGGCAAAACCAGTGGTAGAACCAACAGCAGAAGGAGCAGCAACAGGAACGGTGCCTGTTATGGAAACAGAGCCGCCAATATCACTAGCATCACAACAGTCACAAGTCTTCATTGACTTGGATTCACCACCGAGAGACATTGCTTCAGCACAGTCTCACACATCGGGCATTCAAGGGCCTCATATTCCTCCTAGTGAAGTTCACCAAGATTCCATTTGGCTTGAAGGCTTCCTAGGAAGAAAGAGAGAAAAACCCTCCTATGAACTTGACTTCACCGAATTTAACCACGTCCCACAAGACATGCCGGCGAAGAGGTTGAAGAAACAAGTTCACATAGAAAGGAATGCAGAGTGTGAAATTATCATAGAGATTGCTGCCCCACCAGTAGAGAGAAGCATACACGAGGTACAAGTGGAAGACTATGCATTGTCTAAACTTAACCTCGGGAAGACTACACGACAAGTAGAGGCAGATCTTCTCAGAATAGCTTCGGTGAGCGCACAAGAAAGAATGGCCAAGGATTGAAAAGAAAAAGCAGCCTTAAAGGTTGAAAATCAGCAACTGAGGTCATACATAACCAGCTTGATGCATGGCACCCCAAACGTCTCAGCCTTACCAGCAGGATTGCTAGATCTCCCCACAGAACAAAATCATCAACAATTGATAACATACGGCAAACACTTGAGAGATCAAGTGGAAGAGTTTGTTCTCAAGGGAAGATGTATACTGGAAAATCTATACCAATTACAGGATAGAGCACATGGACTTTGTGCAGAGATCTAGCAATTAGAACGAAGAATTGCAGAGAAGAGGCTAGAAGACGATAGCACAATTGCAGACTTGCAATTGGCATATCAATCAATCTACTCCGAGGAAAACAAGCAACATCTCTTTGCTTGGAAGGAACAGTTGGCGTACAAGGTGAAAGCCTATGATGCCCATTCAGTAGAGTTGATTGATTATAGACGGGTGGTCGCCACTATTATCAACTTCGCAAGAATGTTGGTAATATCATTCCCT
>VDFB02349493.1:0-10557 GCA_007258455.2 Sequoia sempervirens | reverse complement strand
CACTGTATATACTTATTATTGTGGCTCCATTTGCTTGACCTTATGCAAAAACAAGGACTTTGTAGCTCTCATTTTTCTCTGTATTGTTCTTGTATCTGTTATAACTTCACCAATGATTTATACTTTATGAGAACACAAAAGCTTACATTCATGGCATCAAAGTATTGAAATGGCTTAAGCTCCACAAATTACCTTCAGGAATAATTTTGTTTATTTCAACACTTAATGCATTGGGTTATACAAAAATTTATTCTCAAATGCACTTTACCTTGATATGCAACATTTGTTTTTAGCTTCAGTGGTATTTTTGTAGGTTACTTTGATGCTTATGATCTTTTATTTCATGCACTTGAATGTTCAAAACAATGCATATTTAATCTCACTTCCACCATGGTGTTATATTTTATTGAGAACATAGAATTATGCAATAAAGTCCCCTTCACAATTGTGGTATCAAAATACTGAAGCAAACTCACATTTTGCAAATTATCTCCATGAAACAGTGTTGTTTTACATTATGTTTCATTCAGTCCCAACACTTAATGCCTTGCATTTTAGTTCACCATTCCATCTTTGCATTCATTCTCTACCTTTAGAAGCTCATTTGCAGCCACTTGTCACATTTTCCATGCACTTCATGAATGGTGTTGCTTCCATTGTGTTCACCAGTGCTTCTTCCTTTCACTCATTTGACTCTAATGCTTTACTTGCAGTCAGTTGTCACTTTGTTACTGATGCAGCCAACCTCTTTTATGTACTCTTCATGCATTTTTATCTCCTAAAAAACAACATGATGATGTGAAAGCTATCATTGCATAGAATATTTTGAAATATAAGAGTACCTGATGTTGATGATTAGAAGCTTCTTCATTTGCTTCAGTTGTAATTGATGATTTACAAAAAAGGAATTATGTATTCATGTTCACTCTCACATTCATGATACTGCACTTGAACAGTTGATCACTCATTATTTTCAATTCATTGCATATTGAGACTTGAATGTCCTGAATGGTCAACTGTTTGAGTCTTATGGAATTTGTAATGCACTTCTTCTGATGAACATCGATCTCTTTGAGAAATTTGGATCTGTTTCTTTCTCCATCCCTCCTTTGAATGCTTGAGGGATAGCATGCCAGGTCTCAACCCTTTTGGGATCCTATTCACACCACATGCTTTAAAATTTCACATTAGATCAGCAACATGACTTGTCTTATACCTGCACAAGAAGCAAATAATGTTAAATTAAAACAATATATTATTATGATGCTTCCTCCTTGGATTTTGTCACACTTCTTGCTCTTGCTCAGTTGTTTGAATGTATCAATAAGCAGCATTCTACATTACTATTGATGATTCATGTAGGAATGTTCATAATCAAAGCTCTAATAGCTTTTAACATCTCTTGTAGGTCTACAAGGAGCTTAGGAGAAAAGAAAGGTGTACCATTCTGAAATCAACTGACGATATTAGGCAATGATGATTATGTTCCTTCTTATGTGATTTCTATTTCTTTAATCTTTAGTAATGTAGCATGATCCTTTTGACACACTCTCTCAGTTATTCCCACAGCTTGTGTGGGAAACTTGGTTCTTATTATCCAATAAATACAAATACAACATTTATGAAATACTTGTTCAATTATGTACTTTTCCTTTTGCAAAACAACGTTTGAAACACTGTCAATGAATACAAAATGAAAGCATTCCTTTTACATTCCATGCAATACTTAATATTGCAATTGATAACAAGAAAATAAACACATTGCATTTTAAAATTCCATAATAACTAAGACAATTGCAATGGTTAAACATTTGTAGAGGTAAACCAAAATTCTTCACCTTAAAATGAATTTTAAATAACTAGCTCTGTCAAATTGAGTTGTGGTGAAAATTTGATAACATTGTTGTCGACCTCTACTAGATGCTTGCTTGTTAAGCATCAAGCCAATTGCCTTATGAAAATCCATTGGGCATGGAATCACTTCTGATCCTCCAAAACTTAGAAAGCTCATGAATTAGAAATTGAAAACTCCTCCAACAATAGCAGAAAACCAAAACAAAACACAACAACAGAACACTAGGCCCTAGTGGCTGGAAAAACATGTGCACCAACACTTATGAAAGAAACTAAAAGAAAATGTGCTTCAAAAGCACTTATTTTCAGCAACTATTCTACTATAATATAAAGTAGTACCTCAAATCTCAGAAGCAATATTTCAAATGAATCCCATTCACTGGGATTGGTAGTGTTTCTCCATTTAACTTAGAGAGTTGGAATGAATTGTGCTCCTTGCATTCTGTTATAACATATGGGCCATTGCAAAAAGCATCAAATTTTGAATTCCTCCCTGGTTTACTCATTCTCTCATCCCATTTGAGGATGAAATTCCCAATAGCAAACTCTCTGAACTTTGTTTCATAGAATTCTCTTACCATACTATCATTCAGCTCCTCATCCAACTGAAAATCTGCTCTCTGAGATAAGATTTTATCAAAGTACTTCTCATAAAAAATTTGTTCACCAGTAGTTATTGACCCCATCATGGCTATACTCCTTTTAACTTCAACATCGAAGTTAGGTAACCCTTTTGACCAATTGGTTGGAAGCTAGGGTTCAACCATGGTTGTATCTTCACAATTTTCAATAGAGAAATCAAAATCCTCTAGCAATGGATTTTCTTTTAGTCATACGTTCTTCTCTCTCAAAATAATTTTCAATAGGTCTACTCACTTGGATGAGAAATTCTTCATCATAGACCTCCCCCTAATCCAAGGATTGATTGTCAATCTGCATCTCCAACCATTCATGATCAACCTTTCCAAATTCAGTGGGGATTTCTTCTTTATCTGAAGTCTCATTTTCAAACAACACCTCCATCTATTCTTGGACAGATGTCTCATCCTCTCCAAGACCTTCTTCCTTATCTGAAACTTGATCACTAAAGAGAAACTCCTTCCAATCTTTGACAACTTCTTCATCACTCACAACCACTTGGAGGTTGATTCTAGTCTTTAACCAGATCTGGAACTGTTGTATCAAGCTCTTGAATCACGTAAGTGTCCAACCTTTCTTCCCCAATGTAGTTGGAAGGATCAAGGCTATGATCTGAGGTGGTCAAATCATCCAAATTTTCCCCTTTATTGGGTGTACTGGGATCTGAGGCCATGAGTTGATTCTCCAACCCATCTGTGGTGCAAAGGTTGGCATTAATCAGGCTAGGAGTATAAGGTTCAATATGGTCCTTGGCTAAAGGTTAAGACCTAATGGTTACCTTAGTACCATAATAGGTTTTGAAGAATAGATGGGACCAATTAGCCAATAGGAAACCTCCTAATTTCGCAATGAAATCTTTGGATAGGCACAATGCAAAGTGAGGTGGCAATTCGATTACATGAATTTCTTGTGGGACAACAAAGTTTGGGAAAGCATGTAGTGTGAGGGATAAATTTTTAATAACTCCTGTTGTTTGGACAACAGAACCATCCAATTGTACTACACCTTTAGCCACAGGTTTGTAAGCTAAGCCCAACTTGTCAGCTACACTCTTTGGCATCACAGAGTTGCTAGCTTTGTAGTCTATCATGCAGTTGTGGATGAGTTTCTCCCCAATTATAAGACTCAAGTAAAACCGTGGAGGTTTTACTTCCCTATTTTTTTGTTCACCTTTTATTTATGAGCTATTGGCAAGCACCATTATGTTCTTCTCTCTGCATTTAAAACATCTGAAGATGAAAACTTAGACAAATAATTTTGTAATAAATCCTTTTGTCTTGGGATATGCAGTGCATCCATAATGGATAGGCTAATTGTATCCTTCTTTAAATGCTCCACTACATTGAAAGATACAGGGTTTACCTTATTTTGAACTGCAGATGCAGTCGTATCATTTGCTCTTTGTTATTCTCTCTATAGAGTATGCACCTTCGGGTTCATTCCAGGATAGTTTGAGATGCAATGGCCTAATTTTGGCCTCTTACAGCTTGTTCTAAATTTGTAGCTCATTGTTTTGCACTTACAACTTGTTGTTCAACTTCAATTGCTCTTCTTTCTGATCTTGTGTTTGCTGCAATAGGTGAACCTTGCTAGTTTTGACCTTGGAAATGATTTACTCCGCAAAAATGAGCACTCTTCCAATTCACCAAGGCAATTTCAAAATTTCCTCACTGCTCTACATCTCCATTTGACATATTTTCTTAGCCAACATAACTAGTCTGCACAATGAGAGCTTGATTCTCCATTATGTTCATGCATGCAGCGTGATTATGAGGCTGACTACATGGGTAGCACCACTCTTTCTCTTGAGCCAAGTTGTTCAGTGGTACTAGCTCTCTTGAAGGGCCAAGAACATTAGGATCATAGGGCTAGAAAGGCTTGGGGTTAAAATTTCATTTTTGATAATCATTTTGAAAAGGCACTCTATTTTGTTGATTTTGTTGATGAGGGACTAGGTTAGGCCTTTGCTCTTGACCGACCTATTTTTTAAGACTCAAAAATTCATTGCTAAAATTCTTTCCCAAATATTGCAGCATACTCTTAATCTCTTGGATCTCTCTATTTTTCTCAGGGATGAAATTTTCCTGGGTAGTAGCTTTATAACCTATGTTGGCACAACAGGTATAGAGGCTATAGGTGGCAGATTTATAGGTGACTAGATCTCAAGAAAGATAAGAATGGGTGATCTAGGGGTAATCTTTCCTTCCTGAATAAGACAATTTTCAGCCCTTATTGTAATTTCATAAGCATTGGGCAATGTAAAAGCCCCATTGATTGAATCATAACTAAAATCTCAGAATTTAGGGTTTTTAGATAAAAAAGAAAGGCATGCTCGGGTGAGGGTTTGTCAATCAAGGGAATTTTGTCCTAGGTTCACTAGAAACAATAATTGAAATTAGTCATGTGCTCATGTGGAGCACACTTGATGATGCTCAGCTGCTCTAACAAAGAGAGGTGGTTTGACTTGTCTACAAATTGCATGTGTAGACCATCACCAAGTTGATCCCAAGTGGCTATTGAATTAGCTGGTAGCCCCTGGAACTATTGTAGAGCATTTCCTTTTAATGAGGCATCCAACAATCTCATGGCCACGTTCTCCTTTGTTACATTATGTACCGAGCAAAGTGTAGCCACATCCCGAATGTGCTCAGTCAGGGTAGTCTAATCTTCACCAATGAAGTAGGGCAACCCTTTTAAAGTAGCTACCAAAATATCATCGCGGCCTCACCACACACAATGGGTTGCCCCTCATAATGGTACAAGGAAAATTGTCTTGCTATCAGAGGTGCTTTGACACTGTGAGTTGTATTCTCCTCAGAATACCCCCACTAAAGGACCTCGGGTGGAAAACACAAAAGACACATCATGCCAATATTTTTTTTTTTTAAACTAAAGTGACATTAACTAACGTAACTCAACAAATTAATATGAATGACATCATTACATTAACATCATATCATAATCACATTATGACCTAAAAGTAACATTAATCATAACCCATTTACACACCTATCCACCATAGTCCCCTAACGTCGCTACTATGATACACCTACACTAACTAGGCCTATAAAAATACATTTGATACACTAAAACACATACAATCAATAATTTGAATGTAAATTAAATCTCATACAACAAAATACATATCATTTAACACTATGCTCATCTGAACCTATTATAAATCAACACCATGAAAGAGGTACATAAAGACATATTGCGTCTACTACTAAATTAAGTTTATTTGTATCATAAATACAACATTCTTATGCTAACCTTTCCATTGCATAATAAACAACAATAAATATATCTTCAAGACTATTGCAATCTATTTACATTTTTATTATCAGAATGCTACAACATACAAGATATATTCATCTAAAAGGAATATATATAATACATATTGAATACAATTTTCATGGAAATATTACCTGCATATAAATTTAACCATAGAATGAAGTGAAAGGAAAAACTCTCCATGTTGCGCATAAATTGCACCACCTAAACCTCAATGGATGGTTCAGAAATACCACCCTACCACGTGGAACCTTGAGGCCCACTTTCTTCGTGCTAGGAGATAATACTAGGCCCCACATACAAGCAAACAAAGAAACAATAATTGGTTGATACTAGTCATCCAATGGAAACTACCAAAATAAGAATCAACCAAAAATTGCAAGGACTTCCATAAAGGCTTTCAGGTACTTTTAAAGACTCAATCACATAATACAACAAATAGAAAACTCAAAATTTTATCATTATACTATGACACCACAATGAAGCACATTACATCATTTTCACAATTTTATAATATGATAACCAATTTTAACTTAATAGTTCATAACCAAGTTCAACAATGCATAACCTTGGTACAATTGATTTTTACACACACAAAAGCTTCAACACGAGATCTCACAAATATAAAGGTATTTCCAATATGAAAATAGTAAACACATTCAAATAAAAAAATGGTACAATACAATAAAAATCAAAGAATAAAGTTATACCCTCTAATACAACTTTTAGAACTAAACTAATTTCTACTTGACAACAGTCAAATCTGCCAACCATAAAATAACCCTAAAATAGCCATATCAACTCGAAATCAAAATCTGTAAAATGTCTATTTCAGATTTAGTCATCGACTACTTAGCAATGCAAATGAAATTGACAAAATGAATCATAAATTTATAAAATGCAAAACAACAGATGGCTCCCATAAAACCCTCATTTCGGTATACTCGGTTACAACCAAATGATAAAATAAGAAATCCAACAACTAGATATTTTTTTAAATATAAAATATTAAAATTTAAATTAATTTAACCACTTTAAAATTCTTATAAATCTAAAATCTTAGTCTTCCATTGACTGGTTACAATTACATTGAGAAATAAGAGAGTTGTTGCAGTCATGGAGGAGCAACTTGACAGCAGCTCTGTGTTTCAATCATATCACACAAACTATGATATGGGTTTTTTATAATTTTTGGATAGAATTTAAATGAGAATGAGATTAAAAAAACATATTAAAAATCTCACCAACCCATTTCCTAAAAACCTAATTATGGGTGATGCAATCAGATCATTTTATTGGTAAAAAATTGACATAATAAACATGTATTGATTTTTATTCTAGAATAAATAAATATTTTATTCACACACAAAAATAAAATTGTATAATATTTATTTTCAAAAATCAAAGAGAGAGAAATCAATCAAATTATTCACGCACCAAAAAAAATTAAACAAAAGATATCAAAATCAAACCTGAATCCAATGCTTGGCAATGATAGGAATTTGATGTCGAGCTCCGAAAACTTTAACTTTCAAAATCTCCAACTTGCAACAAATTTCTCATGCTTCTTCCTCTTTGCAAGCATGGCAAAAACTCTTAAAAAATAGAGAATCCCCCGACAAAATCTATTTCCCTCAAATCCAAATTGAATTCCAAATTTCTATTCAAAACCACTCCAAATTTCTCCAAATAACCTCTGAAAATTCCCCTAGAACTATGTAAAATCCCTCATTTTCAAATCCTCTAAAATTTCATGCTTAGAAAAGAGTGAAACTCACTTTCCCTATTTTTCTCATAAATCAAACTAATTAAATTCCAAAAAGGAAAGAAAAAAATAAAATGAAAGCAACTTTCTTTCTTTTTCCCAAAAAAACTCTTTTTTCAAAATAAAATAAGGAAATAAAATCCTCATAAAATAAATTACTAAAATATTAAATTAAAGTACCTATCCCCATCTCATTAATAAAACAATTAAAATAAATAAAATAATTAAATTAACTTGCATAATTAACTCATTTGTTAAGAGTTTTTCATTAAATAAATTCAAAATATTACAAGAGATAAAGAAAACCTCCATAAAAATAATCACTCTACCAAAATAGTAAATCAAAACATAAATATAACATATACTTACATATTAATATTTAAATATTTACTAATAAACATTAATATTTAATAAATAACATTAGAATATGTTAATATTTATAACTTTATTTTCATAAAACATAATATACATATAATCATAATAATATTAATAACAATTAAATAATAACTGACATGAGTGACCCAATATCTAACTTCACTCAAATAATCCACATCTAAGGTTAGGCATAAATTACGAAATAACTTCTCACATAAAAGAGACATTCACATCAAAACATAAATAACAAGAATGGTCACAACAATGACTAACCTGACTTACCAAAGGACTTAGTACCATTAGAACTGAATCCACAGTCAAAGCTAGCTATTGGAGTCACACAATCACATAACTCAACAAAAAAATTCACACATAGGGTAAAGGAGATCGGGTATTGTCCCATGACAACTTGAAAAGG
The DNA here is from genome assembly GCA_007258455.2 of Sequoia sempervirens. Taxonomy (NCBI): domain Eukaryota; kingdom Viridiplantae; phylum Streptophyta; class Pinopsida; order Cupressales; family Cupressaceae; genus Sequoia; species Sequoia sempervirens. The sequence continues at coordinate 2,212 of VDFB02349493.1, read as the reverse complement.
TGATCACACAGTGAATCCATTGTCCCTAGTTGGGGACAATAACTAGGGTTAGGTTATAACTTGGGCCTAGATGTTATCTCCTCAACCACCATTGGGATTAAAGGCATGCTCAGACCTGCTAATTCAGGTGGAGACGTAGCCTAGTACCTATTCACTCAACATACAAATTAGAACACATGTGCATAATAGCTGAAGCACTAGGAAAGAAACTCTAGCAATCGTATCTCATATTCATATGTCTTTCATACGCCCAATGGTACGATGCCTCCCTTTCCACTTATCCTAACAAACATACTACTACATCACTTAACTATCCAAGTAAATCTCTGCATAATAATAATAACATGACAATATACATCATACTCACCAAAGCACTAACCGAAGCTCATGTCCCATATTGCAACCACAAAGTTTGAACACAAGTCAGTACATCTTTATGACAATAAACATAATCATAATCAAAATCATAATAACATGTCAACACAATAATAATATTTTAGAATCAAGTGAAAACCTCAAAGGTAATCAAAACACTCTCATCACATCAATATGTCTATAAATTCATAATATACAACATCAATTGTTTAACATTATTAGCACATACCTTTAAATGTCCCTATTATTTTACCTTTGTCTCCAAGTTTCAAGGCCAAACTTCCTGCACATCCATAGTGGGAATGGAGGGGCACTACACTTTATGCACACACACACACACACAATACATATATTCATTAAATTCAAACTACAGATCTAAATACACAATTAAGTGTGTTCGCTACCTTTATGGGTGGTCGACATCAATATACTGTGGTTGTCCCCTTAAATGCAACTACTCACTCAACTTATATACCTCAAAGGCTAAAAGCTCCCCTATAGTCGATTGGCTTACTAAACAAAGCCAACTTCGCTTTCCAAGGAAAACCAAAAGTCTCAGGTTATGAAGTTGAACTAAATGATGTTGGAGTTTGGGAATAATCAAAGCTCTATCGTAAAAGAGAGAAAAGCATTGAATGGTGTAATACTCCTACATATTAGACGCCAATAGAGTTATAACTCGCTGGATTTCTAAGAGCACCAAAAATCCTCAAAATCAACTACAAACTCATCCAATATCAAATGTAGCTTAGTTTACTAAGACATCAAACTACCTTAATCCATATGCTAGGCTACTATAAACAATTTGATTTAGCACAAAGTTTACTAAATAAAGATTTAATCTTTTATTTGCATTCTATTGACTTAAATCTAGATGCATGTGCCACCTATTTCAAAAAAAATATGAATTATGACGAGAAGCATGCAAAACCCATAACAAAAAGCAAATCCATAAGGCATAGATAAACCAAGGAGAAGTCGACTACTCAAAAGAAAATGGTTCCTTCTCCAAATTATTTTAATATGGTGGAGAGTTGATAGTGTAGCATAAAATACCACGTTAATCTTGATGTCATATCAACTTTCTGATATAAAACAAGGATCAAACACCTATACCCTGCACTAGACAACATAGGAAAATTGCAAATTTAAGATTTCTAATTATGTGGAAACTATGAAAACATATAAAAATAGTAAGATGAAAACGAATACAAAACCCTCTATCTAGTGTCCTGTAAAGAGGACAAAAGGACGACCTTAGGGAAACTTAATCATTCCATCATTTGAATGCAAGGTTGTACCAAGTGGACACCAATTACATTATTTTGCTGTCAAAATCTAGATAAAACCAACACCCTATCGATTGGGAAATAACCCCCAATTGGTTGTAAGATTGAATTGATATTCCCTAACAAAAATCAATGAACATGTCTATACAATGGGACCAAGAGAGCAACTTATTCTAAGTCAAACAATTTCTAAAAGCATGGAGAAGAAACAATTCCAACTTAAATTGAATCCTAGTGCCCAAATGAGGATTCTTCAAAATGGAAATGGTATCAATAGCTTAATATTGGTACACAACAGTGAATACATCCCATACCAAGTTGATATGGAGACTGAAGAGAAACAGGTTTGAAGATGACTCTTAGGCATAAAAAAATTGTACCAAATGAGAGGAGATGACGTGGGTGATAATATCCAGATTGGAAGTTAAACTCTTAAATATATTTATATATCTATCTATCAATGATAAGCCAAGAAATACAGGAAAGAAACGAAAATACGTTGGATACTGTAAAAATTTCAGACAAGAGGCAAGTGGCTGCGACATTTT
>VDFB02349492.1:0-25820 GCA_007258455.2 Sequoia sempervirens | reverse complement strand
TTTTTCTTTGATGTTTTTTTTTGTTTTTCACTAACTAGGGTTTGAAATTTTGTTGTAATTTTAAATAGAAATGAAAAAAATCAAAAAATCTACAAAGAATGCAAAAAAAACTTGAATTTATCACTAATTAGCAAAAAAAATTGAAAAAATGCAAAAAAAACATACCTGGAGGTCACTGCGTCGCCAAAATGAGGAAGAATTTGCGTTACAAAGTCCTCAAAGAAATGGATATCCGTACAAACGGATATCCATTTTGTGGAAGTATATTATATTCCCATGTGGCTTCAATTAATTGATTAAAAATGGATATCTTTAATAGGGTTATCTAAGTTAATTATATCATAAATTTATTGTATATATAATATATATTATATAAATATAATATATATATTTATATATTATATATTATATATTATGAATACATTGTCTCTGTTTGAAAATGAGAGAACAAAACATATATCCACTAAAAATGGATATCTATTTTTAAATTATAAATTTATTACATATAACATACTATAGCATATATTATATATAATATATATTACAATCAAGGATAACTTAAGAAACTACAAGGTGTGAAATCCCGCGACCTATAGCACATTATTAAAAAATTGTAAAATCCTGGTGAATCTTAATGAATAATTGGAAAAAATAATAATCGCAATGGCGAATCCTAGCAAATAATCACTAAAAATATTAATTACAATGGTGAATCTCTCCTTTAAACAACTGTAATAGTTGGTCAACAAGCAGCTCCCTTACATTTTTTGTCTTTTGTAATATTGAAGTAGGGGCCCAGGGCGGCAGCCACCAGCAGGGTCAAGGGGTAGTGCCCCTTGCGGGGGTCAAGGGGGTAGAGCCCCCTTGTGGGGGCTGAGGGGGCAACGCCCCCTCGCGGGGTTCGGGGACAACAGCCTCAGCGCGCTTCTGTCGCAATACAGGCGGGGTCGAGGGTCAGAGCCCTTCGCCACCAAGCATAAATTCACTATTGAAAATGCATTGGAGCACACATGAATTAAGAATTTTTTTAAATTCTCACTTTAAAAAAAAGACTATATGAAAAGTGAAATTTTGACCATCGATTAGCTTTTTAATCAGATGGTTGCAGGTTGATTTCGTGATTTTATATGCATGTGCCTTTTAAAATGCATGTGCATATAAACTCATGGAATCAGCCTACATCCATCTGATTCAAAAACTAATCAATGGCAATAAATAAAAGCCCTATTCAAGGCTAAAATATCACTAAAATGAAATGGTAATTTATTATTAGTGGCGATATTGCCCCAAAATTAATGGTAGGAATATAATATTACTAGTGAATATAATTAATATTTGTAATTAGAGTATAAACTACTGGCTAATCAGTTCCAATGACACGTCATTTAAAGAATAATGCATAGGCGAATTAATCGAGATAAAATTATTTTTTTGTAAAATCCTGGCGATTCTACATCCTTTTTAGCTTGTACTATTCACCATTTTTGGAGGTCTCAATTTCAATTATTAGCCAATTGGGGAAGATTCACCACTAAATTTTTCCTTGATTACAATATATATTATTTATATTCTAGAGTGGGAGAGAGGGTGCAAGAGGGTGGGAGAGATGCTAGGGGAGACGGTGGGAGAGGGTGGGAGAGGGGGTGTGAGAGAGTGGGAGAAGGTGGGAGAGGGTGGGAGAGGGCAGGAGAGGGTGGGATAGGGTGAGAGAAGGGAGAGAGGGTGGGAGAAGGTGGGAGAGGATGAGAGAGGGTGGGAGAGGGTGAGAGGAGGTAGGAGAGGAGGGTGTGGGGGAGGGTTGGACAGGGTGGGACAGGGTGTGAGAGGGTGTAAGAGGGTGGGAGATGGGGTGGGAGAGGGTGGGAGATGGGATGGGAGAGGGGAGAGAGTAGGTAGGAGAGGGTGGGAGAGGGTGCAAGAGGGTTGGAGGGGGTGGGAGAGGGGGTCGGACGTGAGTGAGGGTGGTGGGAGAGAGTGGGAGAGGGTGTAGGGTTTATAGAAAGGGATACTATATATTATTTATTTATTATATTAAATATATATTAGTATATATATTAATACAGAATAAATATATATTAATATATAATAAATATATATCATATGTCAAAAGAAATTATAATTCTTAAATTTCAAAAAGCGAATATCCGTTGTTTGAGTTAGTTTGTTATACACTTGGATGAGCACCAATATATCTATTAAAATATAATATATAATATATATTGTATATTAGTATATAATATATATTATACACTAATATATATTATATATTATATATTGATATATGATATATATTATATAACATATACATTCTAATAACACTAGAGGTAATGAATATTCGTCTATAATGGATATCCATTATAGATGGATATCCCTATTGTAAGTTATATAAAAAACAAAAAAGGGACCGTTTTGAGTATTTCAACGATCCCTACATTATGTTTGTCATGAAAATCTCATGATTACTGTCTGCATCTGATGAAATTTAGCTTTTCAAAGATTCTTTTACACTTTTTGTAGAATTCCAATCATTTGTGTGTGGTTTTTTTTGTTTGTGCAATGGGGAGCAGTAGTTGGCATAAAAGAAAAGGTAAAAGGAAACTTACAACAGAAAAAATTGAAGCATATAGAGAAAAAGTAGAGAAAGTCATAGGAAAAGAAGACAAGGTATGCAAAATATTCAAATCGAAGCTTCTTCTGAACCATTGAATATTAATTCAAGTGAAGACGAAATAGGAATTGAAAATATTGAACATCATATTCGAATTGAAAATGAAAATGTGAACAACATTGAGAATGAAAATGTTGTTGAAAATGATATTCAAAATGAAGTTGTTTTTGAAAATGTTGAAAATGAAATTGTTTTTGACAATGAAAATGTTGTTCAAAATGAAATTGTAATTGATAATGTTGAAAATGAAAATGTGGTTGAAAATGAACCTTATGCAACACCTAATTACAAAATAATCCCTAAATGGTTGGTTAAAATAGATGAGAACATAATTGATAATATTGAAGGGAAAAGGTCACAACGAACGATTCATTTGTGGGCTACGAAATTGTTCAATGAATTATTTTCCAATAAGACATTAACCTAACAATGCCAACATTTTGTGCAATTGCTTAAGATTTACAAAATGAGACCATTATTAAAAAAATTGAAGATTCATCTCACAAAAAAATTGGAAAAAAATAGTCTTATTGTAAAAAATATTTTTAATGCTCTAACCTCTATTGGAAAGACTAGCAAGGAAAAAGATAAAAGGGCTCCTTGAAGAGTGATCACAACCTCACTAGTGAGCCATCACTTGAAAAATGCTCATTTAATGAGACAAACTTGTATTGATTTTAACTTAAATTGTAAAACATTGAATAGAGCACTATCAAGAAGAGGAAGAATCGATAGTGCTCTTCAAAATGATACACGAGCTTTTAGTGGGAGGCTTCCACGTGTTGATAAAAAGCTAACTGATAATGTAAAGATGCAAATTGAACAATATTAGAATTCTCACTCTAGAGTATCACCAAACGTAAAGGATGTTTTAAATTTACAAATTGGCAATAGATATCGTACACCAAATCCTAAACATTTTTTGGAATGTAGCCAAATAATTTTGCACAAACAATTTTGTTAAGAACATCCATATTTGCAAATCTTGCAAAGGGAATTTGAGTCTTACAAACCATTTTATTATGTTCCTATTAAGGTTCGTAATACATGTTGTAAATACCATGTTGAGTTTTCAATGTATCATGAAATGTTATGCCATATACGTTCTACTATGCATACTGACGAAATGTTGTAGGAGTGTCATACAATGCAACTTCCCAAGTCATCCAGGAGTTGTTAGATTCATTTTTATGCATTAGAGGTGATGGTTGCTTATTTTATAAAAATGATTGTTTAAATGGAACATTTTCGCAATGTGGTGGTTTATCAAAGTTTGTAACATGCTTTTATGAGGGCAGCGATCATGATTTTGGTAACAAAATTGTTGAGAAAAACAAATATGAGACAATGAAATACACATTGAAGAGTGGAGGTGAGGGTTCTAGATGCGAGTTGGTTGCAAGAGAGGTAAGTATTTTTTATTTTATTTCTGATTTTAAGAAAAATATTTTCTATAAATATGCAAGGCATAGCCACAGGTCGAAGTGGTTGGATTGGAAATTCATAATGTGTAAGGACTCTTTCCCCATTGGAACTATTGTATCTGCAGTTGATTTTGCTGAAAATTACACATTGCAACCACAAAATAAAGTTCAATCACAATATTATAATTCTATTCAAATTGCTATTTTTTCCACATAACATATAGGCATGCCCCTGATAGTACAGAAGAGGACAGGAAGATAATCAGGGAGTACCATTTTTACATGAGTGATGATAGATCACATTCATTCGAGTTTGTACAACATTGTTTTGAAAAAAAATTGAGTTCTTGCAGGAAAAAGGAATCGCAATGGGTCAAAATTTTATTTGGTTAGATAACTGCATAAGGCAATTCAAGAATGCTCGCACGTTTTATTGGTTTAGCAAGATGCATATAGAGAGGGGTGTACCACATATTTGGAGTTTTTTCAAAGCTGGGCATGGAAAAGGTGAGCATGATGGTGTAGGTGTATGTGTGAAGAGAGCTTTGGTTAAGGAACAAATGAAGATTAGAGGTGGTGCAACATATAGTGATGCATGTTCTATTGTGAATTGGTGTACCTATGCACTATCACGAGGAGGGGCACTTGATTCACAAGTCAATAGGTTCTTTTGGTTGGTTGAGGAGGGAATAGTGGGAGACAGAATGGAATGTCAAACAATTAGAGATTCTTCAAAGATGCATCAAGTTTGAAGTTCATATGCGAGTGCATGGACCATATGGACACGAGAGATGGCTTGTTTTTGTCAGAATTGTATTCAGTGTGATTGGGATCAGTGCGAGTCAAGTGAATGGGTAGATACATAGATTCCATAGTACCTAACGTCTTTATTTGTAACACAATCCTCATTACAAGATGTAATGGAAAGTTCACTTGACTATGATCATCCTTCAAATCTTGTACAGCTAGAACATGTCTATGCAGTTGTCGCACCATAGGGGAATGAAGAGGGATTAGACTATTGGCTGACATGATGTGTACAAGGAAAGAAAAATCTAACACAATCGATGACAGATGATGATGGCTTCATGTATCCTATAGGTTTAGTTTTTGTTTTTTGAACTTGGTTGCATTACCATTTCACCATTGTTTAGGTTGTTTACAATAATATAGATTTTTTATTCTAAGTATATTTAGATGTTGATAAAAAAATTTATGATCACATAGGTGCAGTTGTTGTTTTCAGAACTTGGTTGCGAACATATATGATTAGAAAGAACATTATACCTGCATTTGAAGACTATGAGAAACACAAAACCATTCTGATGTATTCACACCTTGTTATAGCAACAAATGTTAAGTTATTGAGACATCATGCTAGACTAAAAACAAAAAAACTATGGACAATTAGTAGTGTTGATCATGAAGCATTACTGGAAACTCTGAAGGTAAGAGATGACCCTGCAGGGACACTTGAGTAGCAGATCATTTATTGTATGGGACAGGTATGATATTATTCATCACATTTTGACATTGTTTATCTAGTAAGGGTCATTATTTAGGTTGTTTAGAATAATATAGATTGGTTATTCTAAGCATCTTTTATAGTTTGCATTACCAATTCATCATCATTCATGTTGTTTAGAATAATATATATTTTTTAGTCTAAGAATCTTTTCTATTGTGATTATATATATCTCATTTGAAGTGGCGGCTTCCTTACGTTTATGATCTGTTTCACCTCATCGCCTGAGTAGCTCGGTAGGAAATTCTATTCTCATTTATAGTTTTCATTACCATTTCATCATCATTCAAGATAAGCAGAAATAATATAGGATTTGTTAGTCTAAGCATTTTTTTCTATTGTGACAATATATATTTCTCATTTGAATTATATTGCGATGTTCCTAGCATGATAGATCATGGACTTGATGCAACAATAGCCAACTTTGATACTTTGGGAGAGGTATGCGAGAGATTAGAATAATATAGATTGGTTATTCTAAACATTTTTTTAGAGTTTACATTACCATTTCATCATCAATTAAGTCATTTAAAATAATATAGATTTGTTATTCTAAGCATCTTTTCTATTGTACGTAGTTTTACTGCTACCTTAATGGTTTGTATAGGTGGTTCACTCTAGAACACAACATGCTATTCTTGTGGAAGAGTGTGCCGACCACGAAGGTAATGTGAGCTCTATTTCCTTTCCCTATTGGGAAATGACTATGTATTAGGCTCGTTTGTTGTATGCCTATGTGGCATTTTGTAAATCCTATATTTGATAGCAATTATTGAATAATAATATTATGCATATTTTGTACACTTTATGTGTATTCAAGTGTATACTTTACAACTTATGTGTGTACTTTATCACTTATGAGTATTGCTATGTATAATTTATGACTTAGATGTTTTAAAGCGTATACTTTCTATTCATGTGTGTAGTTCACGACTTAAGTGCATTTGAGTAAATGAATCACTTTTTCACTTATTGACAAGGAACAAAACAAACCCTAAACCCCTTTGCACCTTTACATCACATTCATCTGACCCTTTTTCCATCAACTAAAAATTCATCACCACAGAAAAATACATCCGAGATAGAAAAAACAAAGAGAGGTTATTGTAGAGGATCACAACACAATCCCATAGCCTCAAACAAAGAGTCTGTAGGAATCATGGTTTCTGAGAAATACAGATTCAAAGATTACTATCTTTTACCACTTTGGACTCTTAAGGGAAATTGTTGATCCAATGTAGCTCAAAGTGATTCGGCATATTTGGGTGCAAAAGAGGACCATCCCTAGTGTAAACATACCCATCTGGACGTGTTGGAATAGTTTTTTTGGTCCTACGAGTTGTGGAACAAAAGTTACACCACTTTGCAACTTTACACTATTTGCATATGACAACTTTTTCCTCAACTAAAAACTAGATACTGCGAGAAAATGCCTCAAAGATAGAAAAATCCAAGAGATTTTATTGTAGAGGGTCCCAATATGATCCCATAGCCTCAAACAAAGAGTCTGTAAGAATCATGGTTTCTGAGAAATAGCCCTTCAAAGGTTGTTGGCTTTTAGCACTTTGAACTCTTAAGGGAAATCGCCAGTCCAATATAGCTCAAAGAGATTCAAAGTATTTAGATGTAAAAGAGGACCATCCCTAGTATAAACGTACCCATTCTGAGGTGTTGGAATAGTTTTTTTGGTCCTACAAGTTGCAAAATGAAAGTTTCACCACTTTGCAACTTTACACTACGTGCATCTGACAACTTTTTCCTCAATTGAAAATTGGTCACCATGAGAAAATTCCTCTGAGATAGAAAAATCTGAGAGAGGTTATTGTAGAGGGTTCCAACAAAATCCCATAGCCTCAGACAGAGAGTTTGTAGGCATCATTATTTCTGAGAAATAGAGATTCAAAGATTTCTTCCTTTTAGCACTTTTGACTCTTAAGGGAAATCGTTGGTTCAATGTCACTCAAAGAGATTCAGAGTATTTGGGTGAAAAAGAGGACCATCCCTAGCACAAATGTACCCATATAGACATGTTGGAATAGTCTGTTTGGCCCTACAAATTGCAGAACAAAAGTTGCACCACTTTGTAACTTTACACTACTTGCATCTAACAACTTTTTCTTCAACTAAAACCTGGTCACCATGGGAAAATGCCTCTGAGATAGAAAATTCTGAGAGAGGTTATTGTAGAGGGTTCCAACATGATCCCATAGCCTTAGACGAAGAGTTTGTAGGAATCATGGTTTCTGAGAAATAGAGATTCAAATATTGTTGCCTTTTAGCACTTTTGACTCTTAAGGAAAATCACCGGTCTAATGTACCTCTGAGAGATTCAGAGTATTTGGGTGCAAAAGAGGACCATCCCTAGCATAAATATACCCATACAGACATGTTGGAACAGTCTGTTTGGTCCTACAAGTTGCAAAATGAAAGTTGCACCACTTTGCACCTTTACACTACTTGCATCTCACAACTTTTTCCTCAACTGGAAACTAGTCACCGTGGGAAAATGCCTCAGAGATAGAAAAATATGAGAGATATTATTGTATAGGGTCCCAACATAATCCTATAGCCTTAGACAGAGAGTCTATAGGCATCATGGTTTCTAATAAATAGAGATTCAAAGATTGTTATCTTTTAGCACTTTTAAGTCTTAAGGGAAATTGTCGGTCCAATGTAGCTTGGAGAGATTCAGAGTATTTGGGTGCAAAATAGGACCATCCCTAGCCTAAACGTACCCATCCGAATGTGTTGGAATAGTCTGTTTGGTCCTACAAGTTGCAGAACAAAAGTTGCACCACTTTGCAACTTTACATTGCTTGCATCTAACAACTTTTTCCTCAACTAGAAACTGGTCACCACGGGAAAACACCTTCGAGATAAAAATAAAAAAGAGAGGTTATTGTAGAGGGTCCCAAGAGGATCTCATAGCCTTAGACAAAGAGTTTTTAGGCAACATGGTTTCTGAGAAATGGCCCTTCAAAGATTGATTCCTTTTAGCACTTTGGACTCTTAAGGGAAATCGTCGGTCAAATGTAGCTCAGAGTGATTCAACATATTTGGGTGTAAAAGAGGACCATTGCTAGTGTAAATGTACCCATATGGATGTGTTGGAATAGTTTGTTTTTTCCTATGAGTTGCAAAATGAAAGTTGCACCACTTTGCAACTTTACACTGCTTGCATCTGACAAATTTTTCCTCAACAAAAAACTGGTCACCATGGGAAAACGCCTCCAAGATAGCAAAATCTGAGAGAGGTTATTGTAGAGGGTCCCAACGTGATCCCATATATTCAGATGGAGAGTCTATAAGCATCACCGTTTCTGATAAATAACTCTTCAAAGATTGCATCATTTTAGCACTTTGGACTATTAAGGGAAATCATTGATACAATGTAGCTCAGAGTGATTCAACGTATTTCAGTGCAAAAGAAGACCATACCTAGCATAAACGTACACATATAGACATGTTGGAACAATTTGTTTGGTCCTACGAGTTGTAGAATGAAAGTTTTACCACTTTGCAATTTTACACTACTTGTCAAAATTACAACTTATTGTCAAATGATGGAAGTTCAAGAGTCATCTTGTTGTAGTTCATTGGAAAAAAGGTATAAGTTGTTTGGTTATGGCCCAATTAGGTAGGAATTAGATGTTAGAATGGTTTGGGAGAGTAGGGGAGGTCAATCGAGGTTTGGGTATGATGCCCTAAATGTGAAAAGTGTGGGTTTTGAGTGAAATTGGGAGGTTTAAGGGTGTTAGTGATTGAAATATGCTGGGACAACAATTTCTAAAGGTGTATTAAACATATGTAGACTTCTATAAATGTGTTCGAGGTGTTGTTTGAGTGAGATAAGTGTGGAAATGCATACTTACAATTAACCCCCTTATAATCTAAGCAAAATGAGGGTTACATGATTGAGTGACTTAGATGGAATTTACAAGGATGATATTTGTGGAATTTGGATGTTTATATCCTGGTGAGATACTTTCCAAAGGAATCTTGGAGGGGAAATAGTTTTAAAGATGAGTTGTTTTGCAAATTTGGGCTAATTGGAGCCCTGTTTAGCATAATAGTTCAATTTTAGTGGGGTTGTTTCAAAACAAGCACATTGGGTTTTGAGATATGTTAAACAAAAGGGTAATGGGTCTCTTTCACAACATTTTTTTTGTGGGTTTGAGTTGATTTGGTGAGGATATTGATTCTTACTCAAGATGATTTTATACCTTTTACATGTTATTATGCTTCAATGAACATTAAGTGACATTGATTTTTATCCAGATGATTATATTACTTTTGAATGAACAATGTAACATGAAATGCATTTCATTAAGTTGTATCCAATTTTCATTTTTGTTAACTTCTTTTGAAATGAAAATCAGTTGCACACTTCATTACATGAGTTTACAAAACAAAATAATGTCAAATGTAAATTCATTCAACAAAGCTTGAAATCATGGGTATTCTAAAAATGAGTGTTTGATAAAAATGTATTGGTAGACATGTATGAAAAATATGGTACAATAGAAAAGGAAATTCATTGTTTGAAAAATCTCATCAAAGAAATAGATGGATTACCAATTGTAATTCATAAGTTCTATTAAAATGTTATTTCATTAATCTATAACATACATTATCAATCATAACTTTAAGAAATTCTAAGATTTAATCATACATTCCATCTTGAAAATTCAAAGTAGAAAGACATGCACATGAGAAACAAATTAGATCGAATACCAATTCTTATATATCAAACTGTAGAATAATTGTGTTTGTGCATCTACAAATTTGGCATATGCCTACTAAGAACAAGTTTTACAAGTTTTACAAATTGTGGCATATATGCCATCTCAAGATTTGTCAAACCCTAAGTACATGTCAATCTATATCATATCCTAATCCTGTGTTGGACCATCAAAATCAAGCCTCCTCGAAGAAGTTAGATGCTCTGCAGTTTCCTACACAATAAAATTTCAAACCACAAATTAGATTATGTGAATGGTTGATAAGATAGACTAGTAAATAGAAACTTCTATACCATTATTTATAAATTATAAATTTAACATCAAAATTAGTATACATGTACTATATTATATCAATAATGCAATTCTTGTTTACCTCTAATCTTTCTCTCTTTTCTGCAAGACATTATGCAAATGATTGTCCCCTAGGACTATCAGGAGTCCTCCTATAAAGTAATTGTCTCTCACTCGTCAGAATGTTGGGTCAAACAGAGGACTATAGTAGATAAAATAAAAATGATACAAATTAAAATATAATTGTTGAAAAATAATCATATATCTACTAATCACATATCTACTCCTATCTAAACGTAAATCATCTACAATATAAAATAAACACATAATTGTTGTGATGCTATGACACTAGATGGGCTCATAGTGGATGGATCAGCTAAGATGCTTTCTTGTATAAAAAATGACAACAATCTTAATGCACATGCACATATAATTATAATGTTGACAATAAAAAGGATATATACCTATTGTGCAACTTCATCCAATGGGTCAGACTCGGTCAACAAGGCTATATAAGAACCAGGTTGCTGCATAAAATGACAAAATTACATTAGACTTGATCAATATATGTAGTACATGTATTTAAACATATTAGATTTCAAAGATTAACATCTAAAATAAAAAAATAAATTATTTATCATGTACTAATTGTCTAAGGAAAATGAAATGGCAGTATGCGTAGCCTGCTGCACTTTCGACAATTGCTCCTCTATCAACAACTATTTAAGATTCCAACACATAAACATATATTAGTACAAATATCCTTCATAAAATATGAAAGAATTTACATAAAACACACTATGAAATTGCTTTAAGACTTACCAGTGCTCCCATATCATCCCTGGCAGTCGATGTCTCTCCTACAAGTGCTCCACTCCATGCTCTATCAACTCTTACATTTGACATATCATGAACCTCAAAGTCAAATGTCTATATGGGAGCCTCAGTGGACCATCAGAGAGGAATGAAACATAAATTGTTGCACGTCATGCAATGATGAGGCACACAAATATATCCCAAAGAGGACGATGTACTAGTTGGAGCTGATGGCTATGTACCAGTGGGAGAGCTGATGTAGCAGGTGTACCACCATCATGCTGGGATGTATTAGGTGCAACACCACCGTGATGGGATGCACCGTCAATTGGCTGCACAACATGATGGATCTACCTCACCAAATGATCACTCAATGAATGTAATGCATAAATGTTCATAGTCCCCGCATCTACAGTAATCTCTGGGTAAGGTAGTGGAATCAGAGTAGTAATAGGTGGAGGAGGACGAATTGGGGTGACTCGGCATGCCCTAGGCCTATCCTGTGGCATCCCTCTACCAACACCTTGGAAATCTCGCATGTCAAAGTAATTGACATGTTTCTCTAGCACAAACTCAACATATAATTTTCAGAGAAAATATTGAGGGACATCAAGGTTTTTTTTGGGTGGTTTATCAAAAAACATCCACCAACGTCTCCAAAAATTATCTAATATTCCTCTATGGGTGCACCATTTAATTGAAAATTTTGGTTTTCGCACATTAACAAGCTGTCCAGTTCTTTGATCTATGAATAACTAGGCTAATTGGCTTTTTTCAATATCAAGAGCCTTCACCTCATCATATGATAACCCATCAACATAAAATGGTGTTTGTTGCTCTCATCAATGCACAAATTTATTATGTTGAATTGCCAAAGTTTGAACATTTACAATGATTGTCTCCATTTTTTTTTTCATATCTGATAGTTCATTGAGTGTTTCATAGATTTGACATACCTTTTTTAATTGATCTAAATTCCTATGAATAGACTTGTTTATTGTTGGCACATTTTCATTCGGAAACAATGGTTGCAGTGGAGGATTTGGAGGGTATTCATTTTCTTCAAGATTAAGGTTTTCATTTTGTGTGGGAGGGTTTTCATTTTGTGCACTGGTTAGGATTTTCATTTTGATCCATTTTTAACCTATTAATTGATAAAAAAATTTAAAATTAACAATGGTTTTAGTCTAATAAAAAACCTATCATATATACCCTATTTTTAACTAAAATTCAAAAAAAATAAAGCAAAATCAATATAAATTGTATAAAAATTGAAAAAATCAAACATACCTTACAAATTTGGTGATTTTTTTATGATTTTATCTCCCAAACAGATATGAGTCGCCTCCTAAAACCCATGCCACTGCAAAAATATAGCTCTCAAGTTTTGTTTGTCTGTATATAATATAGGAAATGGATATTCGTTATATCCGTTTCTTATTTATAGCTTTTTAAATAAATGGTCGTTTGTGACCAATTAGTGTTTTTTAATACACTATTTAAATAAGTATTATATTATAATATAATAATAATATTATATTATATAATATAATATTATATTATATTATATATATATAATATAATATAATATTATATTATATTATAATATAATATTATATTATATTATATTATTATATATATTATATATATATAATATTATAATATATTATATTATATAATATATATTATATTATATATATAATAATATATATAATATTATAATATAATATAATATTATATAATATGACCTCTCGGGTTTTTTTTAAAATATAAACAAATAATATATCCGTTATATAGAATATAATATCGGCCGGACCCAACACAATTATAAATTTTCCTTAAACGAAACAGATATTCATTTTATAACGATATCCGTTGATAACAGATATCCGTTTTGGTTCGGTATTACCTAACCAAAATGATTATTGTACTTTGGCCTGCAAAAAGTCAAAGGCATGAATTTCATGTTTTTGGACGTGTTGAAAACACCTTTTTTTCACATCGCCAATTTTTGGACCCCCATGATCTTGCACAGACCCTAAAGTGTCATTAAGCCCCTCACTAGATATGCCATCAATAGACCATATGATTCCATGGATATAAAGTAATTATTATCACAAGTTAGATGAGGGATATCATCATGATTAGGATTAGGTCTAAGAACATCATGAATGCCTAAAAAGTAGAGAGCAGGACGATCCTAAATGTATCTCTAAAATAGAGGGATATTCTTAGAACTAAATAACCATCATATGACATAAAGGAAGTATCATCATCACAAATGCTTTTGGGAAAGGTAGTGAGTTTATTTAAGATGAAGGATAACATGTATCCATACGTATAATCTAGCAATAAAAATCACATAAGGGGTGCTCAAAATATGCAAACCACTAAAGGAATAAGTCCTATGTACTACAAATAAATTGAGAACAAGGAAAAGGATAAGAAAAAATAAGTGAAATAAAAATTTTAAATTAGAGAAAATTACTTTCAATTAAAATCAACACTTATGTAGTTTGTTGTGTGGGACTTATAGATTTGGTTATTTTTGTAAGATGGCCTTTGAGTGTGTCATTTGGGTCATTTGATTGGATAAAAAAAATCAAATTTTTAGAGAAAAAGAAACCAATGAAAAAGATGTTGGGATAAGATTGAATCCATCAAGTTCATGCTTATACGATCATGACTCTAAAAGAAAGTAATTTTGACTTTTCACCTTTAGATTGTCATATATATCAAAAAATGTCAAATGATGAACTCTCCTCTTATTAAGGGGGAGAATGGTAGAAAGTTAGATATATCTTAGATAGTTTGTGTGAGACCCATGGAAAAAATTTCCAAGATAAATTTTAATGGGGCATCAAGGGGGAACCTAGGATTGGTTGGTGCTAGTTTCCTCTTAAGGAACAAAGAGGTTAAGTATCTCCATGGTGAGGCTTCATTTTTGGCCATGGAACTAGTAACAAAGTTGAATTAGAAGCACCATTTGAAGGTTTGAGTATGGAATCCAAAATGGGTCCTAAGAAGTTGATTGTGGAAGGCAATTCACATGTGATCATTTGAAGGCTTCCCAAAGGTACAACTCATAGCTAGAAACTTAACAACGCGATATTGAAAGCTTGTTCTATATATAAGAAATTAGGTATTTTTTTGTTCATTACTATAGAAGGCTAATCGATTTGCAAAATTCCTAGCAAATTCAAGTACTATCCTTCTTCATTCATCAACCTTGGTAAGTGAAAGACTTGATTCTTTGAATGGATTCTACACTATCTTCACACAAGCCCCCTAATTGGATTATCTATTATATTTTATATGGATATGTGTTCTTGGTTTATTGCTTCTAGTATTTTTTTAAGTTTGTCTCTAGTTAACTAGGTTTTTATAATATATTTAATTTTCTCTTGGTTGAGGACCCCTAGAGAACCCTCATTCAACTAATAAATAAATATATTACTCAAAAAATATAAGAATGTTGCATAGGGAAAAACTCTAGGTAGTGCATAATTGTTGGGGGTTAAACAAAATGTAGGTAAATAAAGTGCACCATATAGATATATCTAGGCAAATAAATTATACATAATTCAAACTCTAGGTAAATAAAGGGGTTGATACTGATAAACACAAAAGAAGATCAAAATTATAAATTAAAGAAAGCAGAGATGAATTAGGGCTTACCTTAGAATTGATGTGATGTAGATGTTGTGTTGTGAGGTAGCACTTGATAGAGAGACAAAAAGTGAAATCTACAACTTGATCTAATGTTAGAGACTTGAGATGACTAAGTGTTGAGAATTTGATGACTTGGGACAATATTATACATTTGATCTAGCCCACTTTCAACATGCTTCTAGATCCTAATGACATGGTTTCATCCTAAGTAGCTCGACAAACCTTCAATACTTGCAATAGATGTTTGCATAATGTATATCTATGTAAGGAAAGTAGTTTGGTGATAAGAACCATCATTGGGACTTGTTATAAAAAAGGAGAACTTGATCAAGTTCTCATTAGTTGTCAAGACATTGAATTGATTCAATAGAGATAAAAAATAGAGAATACATTATAGATATCAAATATTAATGTATACATAGTAGAACTCAATAATTGAAACTATAATTGAAATGACATACATTTTTGGTATGCTATCCTAATTGACAATTAAATGCTCTGTGTTATATTTAGATGATTAGAATGAACTAAGGTGATGTCATTAAGCAAGATCCTTAAAAATGCAATTAAAAAAATTTGGTTGTTGGTTGATGGGTAAAAATCGTATCCTAAAATAGTTGACTCAAAAAAATTGAAGTCGTAATCACAATTCAGTCTAGAGAATGCCAATAGTGGCATGGTATGATGGTTAAGTTGTTCTTGCCATCAAGGTTCAAACCCCACAAGGGTGTAATTGTTGCATGTTTAAATTGAGGATGATGTCCCTCGTTTGTGAGCTCACCAGTTCATAACTTTGGGTCAAAAGGGTTTACCCCTTTAAAAAAATGGTCCAGAGAATAGAACAATAGATGTGATTCAATTTAAAATAACCAATACTTTGAGAAATGTATTAAGAATATTTTAAACTTAAGAAATATAACATAACAAAATTAAAAGCATGAAGTTTACATGTAGTCCATAATAACTACTTATCACAAATTTTTGAACTTGGCTATGTGAAATTTTGTAATATCAAATTTTCAAATCAAACTTCATGATCCATCATCAGGATGAGATAAGAGAAAAATGAAGAGATAGTAGTAGACAAACTACTCTAAATAGATGAGAGGAGAGGGTGTTAGCTCCAAGATGCTAGAGAGGACAAGAAGATGGGAAAAAATATGAAATCAACCCAAAAAAAATAGAAAAATAAAATAAAAAATTATCAATTAAATTTTAAAACCACATTAAAGATATCCATACTAAGTGGGAATAAATATAAGACTATGCCATCATTAAATAAGTTAATTAAATTTAATATAAAATTACTTCTTTCAAATCACGCTCAATAGTGCATCATTAAAAATAAGAGAGTAAGTAAATCTAAGACTCATTTAAATTCAGTTAAAAAGACTTATACTGCATTAAACAAATTGCAAATCAATTAAATATAAAATAAATAAATAAATAATAAATTCGATCCCAAATAAGGATTGCTTGGATACCCCCGTGAGAACACAAGTTCTCATGGAGGAAGGGAGGAAATCTAAGTTGAATCTTCCGTACTATGGGTCTAGTGACGTGGCAGCGAAATTAGCATGAAATGAGGAATCCATTACCTAGACAATTCTAGAAAGAAGCGGCCAAATCGCCATCAATTGCAACCTTTACAAAGAGTTTTTATTCCCGAGAAAAATAGAAAGGAGTAATTGTTTATTCTCAAGTGAAGAAAGTTTGTTGTGTTCGCCGACGTATCCAAACCGACCGCGTGTAAGGACTTGACTGATATTGAAATAAAAATCGTATCCGACCCCTGCAGTCTTTATACCTCAGGGGACAACCCTGTGAAATCGCGCTCATTTGATTCTCTGCTCTTTACTGTTGTTAGTGGTGGGAGCAAAGTGCAAACACCTGGTTTCTTTATAAGCACATCGCGTTTACAACTTTGCGTACTTCACCACCTTAGCGAGGGTTGCTGTACCTTTGGTGAGCTGCGCCGACGTATCCAAACCGACCGCGTGTAAGGACTTTGACTGATATTGAAGAAAAATCGTATCCGACCCCTGCAGTCTTTATAACTCAGGGACAACTCCTGTGAAATCGCGCTCATTTGACTCTTTGCTCGAACTGCTTCACACGCTATGCCGAAAGTAGCTCTTTACTGTTGTTAGTGGTGGGAGCAAACCGCGTTTACAACTTTGCGTACTTCACCACCTTAGTGAGGGTTGCTGTACCTTTGGTGAGCTGCGCCTGGGAAGCGATTCGACCCTGTGACCTGCGTTTTCATTTGAGAATTTTGTTCTGTGTGAAAAATGGAGAGGATCGCTGTGATTTGCTTTGCTGCAATGGCGTTGTTCGGGAGCGTGGTTGCACAGACGCCTGCGCCGTCTCCTTCCCCGGATTGTGTGAACTACATCGCAACGCTTGCGCCGTGTTTGAAGTTTGTCACGACGCAGAGTAATCAGAAGCCGGATAAGGATTGTTGTACTGCGCTTTCAACGGTTGTTGCAACAAAGGTGTCTTGTCTGTGCTTGCTGCTGGATCCTAGTAATTATCTGGGGTTGAAAATCAACAGAACACTGGCTTTGTCTCTTCCTGCAGCTTGCAATGTCAAGATCCCGCCTGCCAGTAAATGTGACACAGGTAAATCGTTCTCCAAACGCAGTGTGTACTCTGAATGCCTTTTTTTCATAGGCTGACGAATTTAAGCTACGAATAACCTGCTTTATAACTCATTTTTTCATGAGAGGACTCTATTTGCCTTCATTTAAAGACATAAATTTTTTTACTTTGAATTTTTTATTTGATTATATAAATCTTTTTCTTCATCAACATTTCACTACATTTCTCTTTTATGTTGAAAATAGATAAAAAAATATGATCTAAAATATTGATAATCTTTTTTACCTTTAACTCAAACAACTCCAAGTTTAAGCACTGGATCCAGCAATTACTATCTTGAATTCATCTTTTTATGTGCTCGGTTTTAGCCTTCTTGTTATGGTCGGTTTTGTACTGTTCTTTTCTTTCCAAGGGTTTTCTTTTTCTGTTTGCTCGGTTTTAGACTTCTCGTTATAGGATTACCAGTAGATCATTTAATGTCTGTGTTGTTTCCAAAATTGTTTGAAAATTAGGTTCTCAGTTGTAGAGCTATGGATGTTAGGCTGCGTTTGGTAGCGTCTGCGGATTTAGAAGTTTGATTTTCATGTTAGGGTGCATTTAGTATCCAGCGAGGGATTTAGCACTTCTTATTTTATGTTTCGGGGACCATTAAATTTGTTTTAGCTTCTACTTTGTTTTAAATTAACCTTTTTGTTTACTGTAAGTTCAATATTTTTGGTTTTGTTTTGGGTATTAACAAGGGTTTTACTGCGTTAAATGCAACTGGTCCTCGCACTTCTGTGGCTAACACACCTGGTATGCTCTCTTCGCTAGAAATATGAATTTGGCTTTCTATTAAAGTAATTGTTATATAAATATTTAGTCACTACAAGTCTACAAGTATGACTACTAGTCCTGCTGCCGCTCTTCTAGTTGTCCTCTGTCTAATAGGAAATTATTTTCAGAGATAAGGATTTTTCAGTTTTTTTTAAAATTTGGTAATTATTAGCCGATAGACTATATATATAGAGGGAACTTTCAGTCTGAAACTAAGTTTCATGTCCAAAATATCCTTGGCCACTTAGATTATTGCATAAGATCCAGTGGCCAATGGATTCACCTAATAATATAAGATTACTTTTCCATATACCCATTTGATACACTACCATCACCGTCCCATGAACTATAACAACTTTCACTGCCTTGAGGACATAGTGTGACCTCAGATAAGCACGCGTCAATGGGACCTGCTAACCTATTAGGTCTATTTATATTTTTTGGAAGGAAAACATATCAAGTGTTTTTGCATATTCATTCATATTTTTATTCTTTTACATTTGTTTTCAGTTTTGTTTGAGATTAGAAGTCTCAATTTAAATCATCTTGGTGCTTTTGAGGTTGAACTATCAATCTCCATGATGTTACAGAAGTGGCCTCTATGTTCAAATAAGAATGTTCACACATGAAGGAGATTGCAGAAGATCCATAGTTGAAGGTGAAAAAAATTAAATATTATGCATTTAATTAGTTAAGGAGATTGACATACCAATTTTGGGCAATTTCTTCTCGATTATGATAGGAGGGCAAGGGCCAAACCTCATGAACAAAAATATCATCGATAAGATGTTCTGATATTGTCTAGAATCTAGATTACATGCTATGTCTCTTTGAATATCACAACTAACCCTTTTTGTTTACATATGTAGAATAATTCTTTTTGAGGACCATGCCTGCATTTTTGTTTCCATGTTATTCATTTGGGCTAAAATTATTGACTAATTTACTTTTTGTTTTTCTTTGGTATCCTTATGTCATGTCCCGGGCTTAGTTGATATTAGGGATTGCCCTAGAGTCTCGATGTATATCATTTTCTCAATGCTTCCATGATGATTTTTCTTCCTACATAGCCTGGTATTCAGAGACCTATTTAAGGATGTCGCTAAGCACACTTGTGGTATCCGAAAGATTGACAATTCAATTTTCAATGTGGATTTAGTTGTAAGACTACTACTAGTCAAAAAAGAGCCAACACACTATGTCCATAATGGTTGAAGAGAAGAAGGTTCCTCTGTATGAAACAAGTGGGGGCTTGAGTAATTTTGATGCAAATGGTGGCATTTCTTTGGAACTTGTATTTGACATATGATTGAGGGATTATGTATTGAGTAAACTGGTTAAGCCCAAGTTACAAAAAGGCATACACTATAATTTTGTAGAGGATTCAAACACATTGAAGCCCATAAGGTCTCTGCAAAAGGCTTTCCATTATGATTAACATGCTCATTGGTCATGTTCATTAGATCATTAGATTTGGGTTTGCATGTTCCAAGTATTGTTGGCACAAATCAACTTTTTTAGCAACTCAATGTAAGCTAATTGTATATGATAACTCACAAATAGACCTATTATTGTAATGGTATATATTTCTCTTAAGAACAACTATAGCTCAACAATTTCTATTATTCATTTGTTCTATTTCATAAATCTATATATAGTGGCAAGCCATGAATGCCATGCAATTTCTCTTATCACTTATTCAAGAATGTGGCGCAGTTATATAATTCATTTGTACTTCCTACTATTTGGGTTTGATTGTGTTCGGGTTTTAATTTTCTAGCAATTTAGTTAATTTTTCATTTATTAGTTTTATTTATTACATATGGATGCTCATCATATTACCTTACCAATGGCTTCCATTAGCTATATTTGTAGCTCATGATCGACATTATGTAGAACATGGAAGCATAACAAGATGTGGTCTATGTTTTACAAAATACCTTAAAATAAAGAAAATGCAAAATAAATGGAATGTGGAAACATAGGCAAGCCACATGAACTATTTCATGAATTACCTCAAAAGAATGTCATATATATATGTTCAATTTGACCAAGTGTACCATTTATAAGATTTTTTTTCTACCCACAAATTAAAACTTACCATAACTAGTTGGCCAATAAACAAGAGAATATTTGCATCAATTTTCTCATCCTATAGATTTTGGGCATGATGTTGTAGCTAGATTTTTTGCATTACATCTTTTAATGGGAATTCCCAATTAATATAACTTGGTACATTTACTACATGGAAGGAAACTAATTCATTTCATGCAAGAAAATTTATTAAGGAAAAATAATATTATTTCTTTCAAGGTGAGGGAAAAGATAGAATGTGACATTGGTAGCTCCCAATCTAGTAAAGTTGCTCTACATTCCTTATATTTGAAATTATTGTATGAAATTTAACTTGTGTTGGACTTCTCTATTTTCATGGAAAATGTTGTTTAATGTCACTATTATTCTAAATATTTGGAAAATTGTTTCTCTATATGTTGCTCTAACACACATAGTCCACATCCTTCACTAGTGGCATTTGACCGAGATCACTAAAGAGGATTACTAAAGATACACCAAATAAAATTTGATTATGATTAGGAAATTATTCACATTACTTCTTGGCAATGCATTCCAACAACCTTGGATTCATTAATACCATGTCATCACTTATAGAATAAAATACACATTCTCCTAAAATATTTCTAGTATTTTCTCTCATAGAGGATTTATCTCTTTTACTAGAATGTGAAGAGACTAAAGTATAGAGGATGCATGTATGTTGAATGCTACAACTCCTATTGGTGTAGGCCATAACAATGATGATATATGATGTCATAATACTAGTGAATGGGATGATTTGATAATATTTATTAATTGAAATTTTCTAGCACATATATTTCCTTGTATGATTAATTTAAGCAATACTTGTATTTGCATACTATCTAAGTTATAATTATATTTGAGGCTTTATATTTCATAGTAGATTATAAAGTTTATAGTTTTGGGCACCCTATTCCAACATGTGGGAGGTAGTATGTTGAACAACAAGAGACAATGAATTATAACATTGAAAGTTTTGCCATAAGAATCATTAAATGGTTGATGAAATCTAATTATGTTAAATCCCATGCTATGCAAGCATGTTATGCCCATTTAGTTGAATAGGTAAACCTAGGTACAATGCTAATAAGAATTTCCATTATTCAAAATTATTTTGGTGTGCCTAATATTCTCTATAATAGGAAGAGTCAAAATGATTCTTAAAAATATAAAGGAACACTAGGATTCATCCATAATTCTCCTAGCTAATAATCAATTTAAAATTAAAATGGTAAAAAACCTTATCTTTATGATGAAACCAAACAAATGAACACACTATTTCATTTGATTAAATATGATTTGAAAGATGCTAGTGTATAACTCAAATATTTTTTGATTGCATATCAACTAGAATATATTCATAACAAAGAACTTGAAAAAGAGAAGTTTTATGAATTTAGGGGAATGGTAGGTTTAACTATAATTAATTTAGATTAAAATAGGAATGTAAAAATGAATCATTAAAAATTATTCAATTTCTAATTTCTCAAGAAAAAATCTAAGAAGCATTCCTTTAGAAATCATTTGGTTTCAAACTATCCATTCTTTGATCTATTATGATATTTGTCATGCCCTAACTTTTCTGCTTAAGACATGGACACAACCCTTATGTCAGGCCCCAAACACAAAACATCTTATAGTTGCAACGCAACAAATTTTTATTTATTTTTACTTTCTTTTTATAAATATTTAGTATAACATGATTTATACTTATTAGTAGATTTCATTCCCAAGGTTGTGATTCTAGGAAAAAAATAATTATCACCTTAAGATTCCTTTTTTCTTTCTTCCATCTCATCAATTAAAACATTATTTATTTTAATTAATGCGTAAAACAAATAAATTATTGCTATACTCCTATAAATCATATTTTAACTCAAAATCTCATGTTATATAAGTAAACAAATTAAGCTCTCAACTTTACTTATTTATTCCTTATTTTATTATATTTTATTCTTTTACTTTTCCATCCTCATATTCTTTTTTTTTTTTTACCAACTTTTAAAGAATATACTTTTTTCTTTTTATTCATTAATGAGTACTCTCCAATATCACACACACACACACAATTTATTCAACTAATTATTTTAACCTTTTCTCTACTAATTATATTAACTTTTCCCCTCTTATTGTTTTAACTTCTTCCCCACTAATTATTTTAACTTCTAATTATTTTAACTTTTTCCCTACTAATTATTTTAACTTTTTCCCCACTAATTATTTTAAATTTTTCTCTTCTCCTCCTTACTTTAAACCATTAGTAATATTCTTATTATTATTTATTTCTTGATACTTTATTCTGTAGCTAAATACCCAAAATGAAGCCTTCAAACTTAATGTTATTTAAGTTAGGCTCAACCTATAAACATTAATATTAATATTGTATTTAGTCGATATTATTAAACATTAAAGTTTGTTACTCAACTTAAGTAACATAATATCAAATTTCCTAAATGAAATTATTAATAATTCGGATTCAACACTTAATGTTAGGAATTCTAATTATTTAGAGTTCAATTTTTTTTTTTTTTAAATACTAATATAATATAATGCACGATGTTCCAATCCATTGCTCATATGATATTATTTAATAATATTGGGGGTGTTATTATGATATATTTTATTATTTCTTTTTAAAATTTCAATTCACCAATCCTCTTAAAAGAATACTATTTAATATTATTGGAAAAGTTATTATGATATTATTATCAAAAGAAATTTATCTTAGAAAGAAAATGTTAGATTTATCGGAATTCTAAAAAAAACTAAAAATCTAAATTCACTACTTCACATCATAGAGAGATTTTATTATGGGAATATTAATACTCTAATTTCCTTACCCATCATTTGTAGCACTAAAATCTAGTTCTGTTGGATATTATGTATTATATATATTAAATTTCATTACTCATGGTTAATATTTTAAGTACATGATAATGATATATCTGTTAATGAATTGAATTTTTTTGGCTATTATAAATGGTATAATTAGAATTGAGCAAAATAATTTCTATTATTAAATAATTTTTACCCTACTGACTGTGAGTACTAAATTCATGGCTAAACTTTCTCTTCAACCTTGAGATACCATCGGTATTTTATTTCTTTGCATATGTAATCTAGTTCTTTAAATTTGTTTCTAATTAAGGAGAGTGGGATAAGCCTAAACTAGCGGAAAGGAATGTATTAACTAGCTTATTTATCTAGTTCTATAATATATCTAAATTACATTGAGAGATATCTTTTTGGAACTATTTGTTGGGAGTATTTATATTATTAATATGTAACATTTTTTTATGTATCATATAGTTTTTTGATATGCCAATAATTGTATTGAAAGATGTTGAATTATATTATTGGTTCAACATATAATTGACTTCGTTTCATATTGTTATTTTGAATTATAATATTGATGGTATTTATCAATTACATGTTTTGAATAGAAACTTAAATACAAATTTGTGATAGAACATGCATCTATGATTTTTTATTTTTACGATATTATAAGAAGAATTATTTTTATTTTTGTAATACTAATATACCTATATTAATTAATAATATATGTAAATAATGTCTAGAGTTATCTTTATCAAGGTGTGTATTGACTTGAGAAAAAATGTTTACATTTTCATGAACATGAATTTCAAAAGAAATATATATGATTTCATTATAGTTATAACCCTAATTGAATCCTATTTGTAACCCTAATTCAACCTTAATTAAACTCTAATTGCACCCAAACCCTAATACTAACTCTAATTGAACCCCAATAACACCACCCCTTAATCCTAACCCTAACACTACTACTTATCTTGATTGAATCCTAACTATAACCCTAACTCTAATTGAATCTTACCCTAATTGATTCCCAATCCTAACCCTTTAATTGAATACTAAACCTAACTCTCATTATAACCCTATTTGAATCCCAATTGTAACTGTAACCCCAACCTTTATCATAAAAACATAACACTAATTGAACCCTCATCTTAGCCCTAATTGATTCCTAGCCCTAATTGAAATCTAATTTATAAGAACCCTAATTAAATCCTAACCCTATTTGTACCCTAACCGTAATTGAACCTAGATTGAATTGTAACCCTAATTATACCCTACACCTAATCCTAATTGTAAACACTATTTTAATCCTAACCCTAATTGGATACTAACACTAACACTAACCTTAGACTAATTGAACCCTAACTATAATCCTAACTTAAATTTAATTCTAATTGAATCCTAACCCTAATTAAATCTTATACCTAACCTTGATCATAACCCTATTTTAAACCCAACAATAACCCTAACCTGAAGCTTTATAATAGAATCCTACCCCTAATTGAACCCTAAACCTAAGATTAATCCTAGTCTTAACCCTTACCATAACTCTAAGCATAATTGAACCTTAACCATAACACTAATCCTAACCCTACTTGAACCCTACCCTTAATTGAACCCTAACTATAATTGAATCCTAACACTTACCATAGTTAAACTCTAATTGAATAGTAACACTTTATAACCCTAATTGAATCCTAGTTGTAACCCTAATTCAACCTTAATTAAACTCTATTTTCACCCAAACCCTAATACTAACTCTAATTGAACCTCAATAATACTTATCATAGTTAAACTCTAATTGAACAATAACACTTTTTAACCCTAGTCATAACCCTAATTGAATTCTAGTTGTAACCCTAATTCAACCTTAAATAAACCCTAATTGCACCCAAATGCTAATTCTAACTCTATTCAACCTTAATAATTAAACCCTAATTGTATTCTAGTCCTAATCTGAACCCTAATTGAATCATAAACTTAACCTTTATCATAACTCTATTTGAACTCCAACTGTAACCCTAACCCCAAGCTTTATTATAGAACACTAACCTAAACCCTAACCAAAATCATAACCTTAAGTGAACACTAACCCTAGTTGAACAATAATCTTTGAACACCCTAATTTAATATTAACCAGATAATTCAACCTAATAGTAACCCTAATCCTAACCCTAACTAAAATTGTACCCTAACCCTAACCCTAATAGTAACTCTAATTGAACCCTATACTTGACCCTAACTATAATCATAATTGACCTCTAACCCAAATTGAATCATAACCATAATTAAATTGTATTTCATCTTTTTAATTTATCTCCTATTTTAAA
>VDFB02349491.1:0-19814 GCA_007258455.2 Sequoia sempervirens | reverse complement strand
ACATCGAAACACAATCGCAGTTTCTAAGTTGCATCTGCTCATTGTCATGAGCCACATTCATAATTTATGTGATGCAATTGCCTGTCTTTTCAAATTTTTAGATTTCATTTAAAATTTATATTCTATGTCTTTTGCATTTCATAGATTAGGGGTTTTTTGTTACTAATATCTTATTTCTAGTGGGTGGCATAGGTACCGAGGAGACATTCCTATTTACATTGATCAAACAAAACTATCTTGTCTTCTTTTTCACTCATTGGCATTAAAATTAACCTTACATTCTCACGTCATTGGGATCAATTTACCTAGTCTGTATTTCACTCATTTGGTTAAAAAGAACTTGCATTGTCACTCATTGGTTTAAAATTGATCTTGCATCTAATATCTTTCTCACATATTGCTTTGAGGTTAGAAAGAATAAGTGTTTTTGTTGTCTTCCACACATTTGGATTTGGGCTTAAAATGAACTCCATGCGAGTGTGAGGCAAAGGCATTGTGTGTGCACTCTCCTTACGCTTAGTGCGATCTAGGATGACCAAAAACAATGTACTTCCTCGCTTTTGTGTATCCTTTTAGAGGGTCTGCCTTGGTGGGAAAAAGTACTCGCCCCAAGGGAATGACCCAAGTGGTAGCAAGCTAAATCCAAGCTCTTCCAAGCCGCTATAAATAAAATTCCTCTTTGACGAGAGTCATTTAGCAATGGGTGCAAATGTCTCATACCAACAAGTGTTTCCCTCAGTAGCCCCGTGAGCTATGTAAAAATCCTTCCTTAGGGAAAGGACTGGGAGGCCTCATGACTCACCATAGTCTCGAGCTAATCTTTTGTGTGTATGGCTACCTTGAATGAATTCCCTTACTAGAAACCAATTTGTTTTAGTGGCCAAAATCCTTTTTTATACACTCGTTGATCACAGGAGGTTGGACCTTCGAAGCCACCCCACATTCTCACTATTCATGTGTAGAGGCAAAAATTCCTCTTGGGAATTGAGACTTGGTGAGCTCGAGAAGTGAGTGCACTGTAAGGGAGAGCCTATGCCACCAAGTCTCTAGTTGTCCACCTTGAAAAAGAGTGGCTAGAGAAATCCAAGTGGGGATATCAACTAGTGGTTTCCTTGCCAACCATAGGGTATTGTGCATGTTGTCTATGTGTGTTTTCATTTGAAACAAAAAATTTCACATTCAGAAAAGACCATAAACAAGTGTTTTCAGAGTGTTTGTAGTGTTTTCCAAAACTATATTTCACATTATCACCTCAAAATTTTGACAAAATTCAACCAAAATCCAAACAAGTACATAGTGAACCACAACTAACTATCTTGAACTGCAATAAAAATTGCTATAAATTGCAATTGACAAGTCTAAGCCGCAATCACCAATTTTTTAAATCACAATTGACTATCCTGAATTGCAACAACTTGAGACAAAAATCTAACACCAAAACTAAAAA
Organism: Sequoia sempervirens; assembly: GCA_007258455.2. Taxonomy (NCBI): domain Eukaryota; kingdom Viridiplantae; phylum Streptophyta; class Pinopsida; order Cupressales; family Cupressaceae; genus Sequoia; species Sequoia sempervirens. The sequence continues at coordinate 18,367 of VDFB02349491.1, read as the reverse complement.
AAAACCTCTCTGATTAGTCTTAAGCATAACTAGAGTATTACCTTATAGACTTGCAAGCTTTCCATTCATCATTCAGTCATTTATTTACCATTACATACCTTGCATCCATCATAGGAAAAGCATTCTCTTACCTTTTAGCTTGCATAGACCTTGGTAGAAACCTTAGAAAACTTAAGATTAGGCCATAGAGACCAAATTAAAGTTTCCCTGATTTCATCATCCTCCATCATTTTAGTCCTTTTATCATCCAGGTTGTCCCTCAACTCCCAAGGCTAGTTTGAAGGTCACCTTTGTCAAAATTTGTCACTTAGTCACCATTACCATTGAAGTCCTGGCAACCTATTGGTATCTTTGGTCCTCTTGGTTTAGTTGAGCAATCTTACCTTTGGTTTCCTCATAAGGTAGTCTATAGTCATACCTTTAGTCCCATTTCTAGGTCATTTCCATTACACTTCAATTTTACTTGCATTGGAATTACCACACTTTGGACCTCATTATGACACTTACATTTGAGATCTTGACATTTTGTCACCTTGAATCCATAGTTGGTTATCATCCTTAGGCATATTATACCTCAAAAAATCCAAAAAAAAAAGTTGCATAACCTTGGTTTTAGCTATACCTTGGTCATCCTTAGACATAGTCTTTGCATAGTCATACCATATCACAAACACTACCTACTGCAAGTCTTACATGGTCAAAACTAGGTTGTAAAGGAAATGAGAAGATGATATGGCTTTCCCAATAGACAAGGACTTTATCAACCCATTTGCAAGTTCTTCACAAGGGTCTCCCAAATCATGCAAGTCACTATTTGAAAAATTTATCACTAAAGACCAAAAGGGACATATTATGGTAGAAGACATAGAAGCTTCCTCACAATACCCTCAATTTTCCTCCTTTATAGACGAATACTTAGCACATGACCCCCAATGTTACCTAGAAAAACTCTTGACAAAAGGTGCCAAACTACCCCCTAGGTTTGACATAAGTACCATATAATCAATATCCACACCTAATAACCAAACTCAAGGGAACAACACATCTATGCCACAAGTGAACACTTCAATTCCACAAGTAAACACATCCATGCCCATGGGAGGAACCACACAATATGCAACTAAAATTCACACCTCCTTATTTGGCACCCAAAGCATGACACAAGGCACAACATTTACCATAGGAGCTTCATCGTCAAACCCATTTGGCATACATGATCCAATAAATAGGCCTAAAATTGTCCTTAACACTGCAATGACTATACCAAACACACAAAGCAACCCACGTGGTCATATCCTTGCAACCTCATCCAACCCATTCCACAACATAAACATTCCAACCCAAAACATTCCAACTTAAAACATGACATATGCATCCCATTTACAAAACCAAAATCCTTCCTACACACACACATTAAACCAAAACCCGTCACATAGTGTTGGATTGCAACATGGCCATATAGACCCAAACAATACACAAGTGGATATATTGCAAACACAAGTAATAGCCCTTCAACAACAAATGGACAACATGCAAATGACAACCAAAAAGGCATACACAATGCAAGAATTATGTCAATTTCCCTTTGACATAAATTTATACATGCCACCCTTCCCACATGGATATGTTATATCAAATTTTACAAAGTACAATTGGAGACATAATCTTGTTGAGCATATAAGAGAATTTACCAAATATTACATAGACATTGCATTTGATCCTACATATCTCATGAGACTTTTTCCATGAAGCCTTACTAGTATAGCACTTGAATGGTTTTCTAAACTCCCAATTGGCATAAGAACATGGGGTGAACTAGTCAAAAAATTCATTGAAAACTTCACCTTTAACATCGACAATGAAATATCAATAGCCACTTTATGTCACACTACATAAGAGGAAGGAGAAAAATTTATCACCTTTCAACGATGACGAAGCTTAGCTAGTCAATGTCCAGTTGAGATACCTGAAAAACAAAAGGTCACTATCTTCCCAAAAAACCTCAACTCAAAATTGAGAAGTGAACTAAGAGTGCAATGTTGCACATCATTTGTGGAACTAGTGGAAAAAGGCATTATCATTGAAAAGAATATCATTGACAAATGTGAACTCAAAATGGGCAACAAGAACACAAGCACCCAAAACTTCCCAAGTGACAAGAACAAATATTGGTCCCAAAATAAGAATGTCACCAACAATGGAGTTGTCGATGCAAAGACCATACATGCAGGTCCTATTATTTCACCTAGAGGCCCTCATACGTCAAACAACATATCAAGATTTGTCGACCAAACTGCCAATGTTGTTCAAAACACATGACAACCAAGAACACAAAAGGAAGTTTCCAAATGACAATACACCCCACTTGGTGAACCAATCGAGTCAGTCTTCAAACAACTCTTACAGGACAATGTCATACAACTTCCTGAGCCCAAACTGTATGATCTTGGACAGTTCAAACCCTCTTGGTGGGATGACAATGCTTTTTGTGACTATCATCAAACTAAAGGACACAACCTTTTGTAATGTTGAAAGTTGAATTATATTAAACAAGATCTCGTGGAAAATTGTACTATCGTGGTTAATGGACAAACACAACAACAAACTTCAAACAATGACCATAAAATCTTTTCTAATCCATTACATGACCATGAGAAAGGAAAAGCCCCCAATATAGGCAAGGTCCGTTGCAAGGTAGTATTAAAGAAGTTTTTGAAGCATGGCCTCAGTTAGGCAAAGGTTCGGCTCTGGCAGGGCTTTGGAGGGAAGTACCTGCTTTGATCATATGGCATCTTTGGCGTGAGAGAAACTCTCGGATCTTCAAAGAAAAGATGATTCCTGTCAATCAGGTAATAAATAAAATAGAAAGTAGCATAAGCGAACATTTTAACTCTAAAGCAGCAAATAAGCAGTATAGTTATTTCTCTTCATGGGATGAGCAAATGATAAAGGAATGGCAGTGGATAAAGCCTCCGAGTGGTTCTTTAATGAAAAACAAATCTCAGAGAGTAAAAGCCAAGTGGGAGTTGCCTCCGAGGGGGAGGCTCAAATTAAATTTTGATGGCGCCTCGAGAGGCAACCCGGGCCCTTCGGGGGCTGGTTTTGTAATCAGAGATGATTTAGGAGCTGTGATTTGGGCAGCCTCTTTAAAATTGCCATTCGGTACTAATAATGAGGCAGAGGCGGCAGGGTTGCTAGAAGGTCTGAAATTTTGTGTAGATAAAAAATTAACAAATATAGATTTAGAAGGGGATTCAGAAATAATTGTCAGGGCATTCAGTTCACAAAAAGCTTTAAACTGGAAATTGCAATCTTGTGTGGCTCTATCCACCTCGTTGCTGGCATGTGTAGGTAACTATAGTTTTCGACACGTCTTCAGGGAGGCTAATAAATTGGCAGATCTACTGGCAAATGAAGGAATTGATCAGGTAATGCCAGTTCGCATTTCAAAAAATATAGGAGAATGGCAGGGCGGTTCAATCGTTCACCTGGGAGCATATTCAACCAGTCTAAATCAGAATCCGTAGCAGGCAATGGTTTCTCGGGCATGGTGGCAAGTGTCCGAATTCTGGCCATCGTTTCATCAGGAGGGTTTGGGGCTATGGAAATGCTGGTTGTCAGCAGCTGCTTTGGGAGAGAAGTGAATCATTCTCTCAGTGTCTCTGTAATGTGCTGAAATTTCTCCTTTTCAAATTCAATGGAAAGAGTACTACCCTCTTTGGTAGTGTTTTGTCTAAAAAAAAAAAAAAATACGACTATGGCCATTCTCCTATCATAAATCACATTCAAGCTTCCAATGAACATGTTAATACCATCACCATTAAGAAAACTCTTGGACGTGTTGTCAATACCCATTGTGCCAAAATAACCGTCCAAGGTCCTCCACCAAAACAACAACAAACACCACAAGCCCAATATAACCTCCTTGACCAATTAGGGAAGACTCTAGCACAAATTTCTATCCTTAAATTGTTGTGCATATCTCTCGACCATAGGGTCATCTTAGACAAAGCCTTGCAAAACATAATCGTACCTATTGATCTTGATGTCAATAATTTTGAAGAAATGGTTGGATAGTTGACCAATTCCCATGATGCTACCTTTTCCAAACAATATTACTCCACAAAAATCTAAATCACAATGATCCTTTAAATCTTGAGGTCCTTGTCCATAAAGCCAAATTCAGACGAGTCTTGGGAGATGGAGAAGCAGGGTTGAATATCTATACTTCAAAATTGGTTAAGGCATTAGGATTTGCGGAGGCATGTGTAGACACTACTAAAGGCATTATTATCAAGGCATATGATGATGAAGAAAGTCTAAAGGAATCATAACAATTCCTATTCAAGTTAGATCCGTGATCATGGAAACCACTTTCCAAGTCTTGGACCTTGAATTACCATATAGCCTTCTCTTAGGTTGACCATGGATTCATGCCATGAAAGTTGTTCCATCCACATACCATCAATGCCTTAAATTTACATATAACAACACCAAAATAACCATAGTTGGTGATCCTGATCCATTCCAATATTGCACTAACCTACGAGGAATACCCCAACAATAGGTTCCTATCAACCAAGAGGCATCATTTTCCAATTCATCCCATTACATTGATCCTTCTGCTCTTTCTAAAGCCTCTATTTCAAACCCTCCATCTTCCACTCCCAAAGTAGAGGTCCAAGTCAAAGGTTGTGGAGAGTATCATATGAAGACATCTTATTGCATCAGTCAGATGACATATCCTAAGTCATATGGAAAACCAATGATTAACACGAGGAAAACTAATGTCACTATTCATTTTCCTCCTACCAATGTTTTCACGAAATGCAAAGAATTGAGTAAAGAAATTATCAATTGTGTGTGATTAATCTATTTAGATCAATTTTACCAATTGTAGAAAGAGACAGAAGATTGTAGAAGAATGAGACAAGAAGATAAAAGTGATACAACATATATGTGGAGAAGCCCTTTTGGGAAAAAAATCCATCATAATCAATAGTGCTTGTATTATTTAACCTTAGAACAAGATTATGATAATATTGTATCAATCCTTAATTGATATGCTTCCTTTCCTTCAACAGATGTGACATCCTAACTTTACAAATAGGACAATGAAAATCCATCTCCACTCGCACAAATACCTACATAATAGTATGGTAAAGGTTTTAAACTTATGCAAGATAAAGGATATGATGGACATGGTAGGCTTGGATTACATCAAGATGGAAGGATTGAGCCAATAATTGTCTTTAAATAGCCAAATGGTCCTAGGATTGGGTTCCAACTTATTAAGATTGGCATTTCTGGTACTGTGGCACCTTTACAAGAGGAAGTGAGTGCTTATGAGGCTATCGAGACATCCAATGAAACCTTTGACCAACCCTACTATTCCATCGACTCAAATGAATACGAATGGGGTTCTGACAAATTTTCTAGTGATTATGAACTTTATGAAACATTTAGAGAACCCAATGAACTTACTTTTGATGAAATCTTCTAGCAAAAATTCAAAATTGGCTCATCACAAGACACATCAAAACCTGACATACCCCCTCATAAGAATAGGGAGGACACCATAAAATCCTTTTAGAACTATGTCAATAATTTAGCCTTTACCTTGAACCCTTTGAACTTTGATCTATTTGATGATGGCATGCCCTTGGTCTATCCCTAGCTTATTGATTAGGATCAACAAGAGCCCCTTGTCATAGATATCTTTGAGAATGACAAAGCAGTAGCTAAGTTCATGGGATTGCATGAAGGAATTCATAGCAGTGACCATAGGGTTGGCTTTACCATTGACTTGGATAACATGGCATATTTTGGGGAGTCTTTCCACCCCTCTAGTGCAAAAGTTAAAACAATAAAAATAAAAATGACGAGTCCTTAGGTGAAAACCAAAAGGCGCCTCTGGACCAAGAAAAAGAAAAAATAAAGGATGTATCTAAGGGTGAAAACCTCTCTAAGGCACCCAAGGATGGAGGGTTGTACATTCTCCCAATTAACCAAGAGAAGTCACCAATGCTAATCAAGAAATAAAAAGAAGTCAACCTTGGCACTAAAGATGGTCGTAAGATAATCCACTTTGTGGCATCTTTGACAGAATCTGAGAAAAATAAGTTATGAGCTTTCTTCAGCAACAAACAGATTAAATTTGCTTGGTCATATGCTAACATGCCTAGATTAGATCTTGAATTGATACTACATCATTTTCCATTACATCCAGATGTTAAACTTGTCAAACAAAAACTTTGAAAAATGCATCCACAAATTGCACTATTAGTCAAGGTTGAACTAAAGAAATTTTTATATGTGGGATTCATTTGATCAATTGGTTATGCATAATGGATTTCCAATTTAGTACTAGTGACATAACCAACAGGTGGTATCCACATTTGAATGGATTTTTGAGATCTAAACATGGCATGTTCTAAAGATGATTTTCCATTGCCAAGAATTGACAAAATCATAGACTTGACTACTGGGTACGAAATGTTGTCCCTTATGGATGGCTTCTCGGGATATAATTAGATTAGAATTACACCAAAATACCAACACAAGACAACCTTTACTTGTCCATGGGGCATCTAATTTTGGAACATCATGCCTTTTCGACTTAAAAGCACAAGAGCTACATATCAAAGTGTTATGACAACCATTTTCCATGATCTAATGCATACCTTGATGGAAGATTATTTGGATGATCTATTGGCCAAATCATTGACATAAGCAGAACATTTGAGAGTCTTGGACAAAATCTTCAAAAGACTGGAAGAGTATAAACTAAGGCTAAACCCCAAGAAGTGTGTATTCGGTGTGACATCAGGAAAACTTCTTGGATATATAGTTTCTAGATGAGGCATCAAAGTAGACCCAGCTAAAGTGAAATCCATAATGGAAATTCCCCCACCAGTCACCATAAGTCAATTAAGGACACTCCATGGATGATTACAATTCATTAGGCGCTTCATAGCATAATTGGCATATAAGATACATCCTTTCCAACATCTACTTAGAAAAGGAGTTCCATTTGCATGAATAGAAAAATAACAAGAATATTTTGAAAAGGTCAAAGAATACCTATTGACACCATCAATATTGATGCCACTTGTTGATGGAAGACCTCTTATTCAATACATTTCAACAACTACATCTGCATTGGGGGCATTACTTGTACAAAATGATGATGGGGGCTGTGAGCAAGCAATATACTACATCAGTCACACCTTGGTTGGGTATGAGATAAATTACAATCCAATAGAACATTCTTTTCTTGTGGTAGTCTTCGCTACTCAACGACTAAGGCACTACATGTTAAATCAGCAAACATTTTTGGTTGCTAAGATAGACCCGTTAAAGTATCTTCTCATCAAAGCAACATTGATAGGTTGATTAGCCAAATGGGTCATGATACTTAGTGAATATGACATCCAATACATTGAGAGAAAAGCTATCAAAGGACATGTTATTGCAAACCAACTTGTAGATGCACCAACTAAGGCAGATCATCCACTAGTTTTTGATTTTCTAAATGAATCTATTTTTCATGTTAGTCTCAAAAAGTGACATGGAGACTATATTTTGATGGATCACACACAAATCATGGTTCAGGAGCGGGTATATTATTTATCACTCCTCAAGGTGATGTTATCCCTAAGTTATTCAAGATCACTTTCCTGTGCACAAACAACATAGCATAATATGAAGCCCTTCTCACAAGATTACATATGGCAATTAAATGGAAGATCAAACATCTTCAAGTATATGGTGACTCTCAACTTTTAATTTGACAAGTTAATGATGATTATGACACCAAGGATGAAAAGCTTACACCCTACAAGCAAATGGTAGACAGTTTCAAGCAATACTTTGACATGATTTTGTTCCACTAGGTACCACATGTTTAGAATAAAGTAGCAGACGCCATGGCCATAATTGGCTCTCTCTTGGATATACCTGACAAGATGCCTAAATTTGAGTTCTTGGTAGAATAACTCTTGGTTCTTGCCTTTAATATCCCAGAATTTGAGATGGTGTGTGAACTCGTTGGTCCCAATTCCCCATGGTGTCAAGACATATATGATTACCTTCATGACCAAACCCTATTGCCTGACCTTTCGAGCAACCAACGTAAAACCTTTATCTGTAAAGCCTCCAAATATGCCATCATTGGTGGCACCTTTTATAGACATGCCTTAGACAATACCTTGTTGAGATCTCTCAGTGCTGAAGAAGCAAGAACAACTTTGTGTGAGGTACACGAGGGTATATGTGGAGCCCATTCTAGCAGTTTAACCCTAGCTAAAAAGATCATGAGACTGGGTTACTATTGACCAACGATGGAAAAAGACTCTTATGTCTTTGTCAAGAAATGTCTACAATGTTAGATACATAATGACTTGATACATGTGCTAGCATAGGAACTTCATCCAATAACATCACCTTGGCCCTCTGCCCAACGGGGACTTGAACTCATAGGTAAAATACATCCTACATCCGCCAACGGTCATAAATTCATCATTACCGCTACTAAGTACTTTACTAAATGGATTGAAGCTATTCCAATGACATACATAACCAACAAAAAAAATTCCAAGTTTATTCTCAACTACATCATTTGTTGATATGGTATCCCTCAATCCATCGTTACTAATAATGGTTGTCCATTTAAAAATCAAGAAGTTCGTCAACTATGTGAGAAATTTCACATTCAACACCATGTTTCCATGGCCTACTACCCATAAGGTAACGATCAAGCTAAGGAGTCTAACAAAAAAATTCTTAGAATCCTCAAAAATACTATCAATGATGTTGGACATGATTGGCACATCTAACTTAATCCTACCTTATGGGCCTATCACACAAGTATCTATACTCCCATTGGTGCCATTCCATATTCCCTAGTCTTTAATTCTGAAGCTATCTTACCTATGGAGGTTGAAATTCCTTCCCTACAAGTATCCTTGCAAGGGCACATTGATGACAAAGAGTATCGAGTATCTAGACTACATGAATTGGAATTTTGGATGAACAGAGAGAAAAGGCATTAGATCATCTTTAGGAATATCAAAATTGTCTCTGACGTAGCTACAATAAGAAGGTTTTAAATCAAAGTTTTGACATTGGTGACTTGGTCTTAATAGAAATCCTAAGAATCAAGCAGAGCGATAAAATCCAAGAAAGTTTGAGCCAAATTGGTTGGGTCCTTATGTTGTGATAGAAATCTCTGGATTAGGAGCCTAGCAAATTTCCACACCAGAAGGGGAACCTTTGATAGAATTGATCAACAATTTGCATTTGTGCAAGTTTTACGCATAGCTTTCTAGGGCCTTGTCTTAATCATAAAAAATACAAAAAATCAAAAAAACAAAAAAGTCATTACCTTGATGAAAACTTGGAAAATAGGCGTCCTGGTAACATTAAAAAAAAGAGACAAGAGAAATAATTCATCTAATATTAAAAACCACTTCGGTGGTGATTTAGATAAGTACCATGGCGAAAACCTGACAAACAGATGTCGTGTGTAGTCGACTTTGCTACTTTGTCTATCATCATTCTAATCTGACTTCCCTTTTATATCACTTATCTTTTCCATCCACATGTCTTATCATTTATCCTCTTCATATCACTTATAATAAATACTTGTCCTTTCCATAACTTGGAACGATTGACATCAAACACACTTTGCATCCCCATTCCATGATTCTATTCCTGTTAAATTTGTCTTATACTCGACTGGGGGCAGGTACTTGACTTACATCATTTGGATCTTACACTTGGTGTTTAGAGGTCATAAAGCCAAAAAAAAATCATAAAATGTCCTGAAAAAAGATTAAAAATCATAAAATGTCTTAAAAAAAATCCAAAAAAATCATAAAATGAAAAAAGACAAAAAATTCATAAAACCTCAAAGTGACAAAAAAACCAAAATATGTCAAAAACCCAAAAACATCCAAATAATTTTCAAAATCCCAAAAATAGAGTTAGATTTAGTCGTGTCAGTTAGTCCATGTCACGTCAAACTACATTGCCTCTGTGACTGGACGTAGGCAAGTCCATCTGTTGATGTGCCCCTGAGGCATTAGGTCAATGCTTTTAGGTTTGTCAGAATAAAATCATGACTTAGTCATTTTTCAATAAAATAAAGTCAATAGTCATGTCGAACTACGAGGTCTCTGCACATTGCTACGTAGGCAAGATCATCTGTCAATGAGCCCCCAAGACCTAGGTCAATCCTTTAGGGTTTGTCATGTTGGTCAAATAAGTTAGACATTGTCAGCATAGACACAAATAATTGTCAAAACATTAGAAAAGTCACACATCAACAAGAGAACAAGTCAACAAGGTCATTTGGTCAAATCAAAGAAATTGTCAAATAGTCAAAACTATCAAACAATCAACTTATGTCTTATATAGGATGTGTCTTTCCCGAAACTAGATGTTGTCATTAGTTAATATTTTGTCATTTGTCTTATATAGGTGGCTACATGATTGAAACCAAACTCGACATTTTATACATGTTTCCTCTCCTAAAACCAGACTTCATCAAACAATCAATTCATGAATTACCTAGTTAATTAATCGTCAAACAATTAAATATTGGCAAACACTCTGAAATGGTTGTTGAATTTGTGGTTTGTTTTGTCTTATCTATTTTTTTGGATTTGTCTTTGAGTTAGGTTACTAACTCTCTTGAAGATGTCCCATGAAGGATTTAGACGAACGATGATGTTTCTTGACTCTTTTATTTGGATGTTGTTTGTGGATTGTCTTGGAAAAAAAGATTGGGGTAACTTTGCCTTTAGTATGAGCTAGGACATTCCTTATCTGTGGCTATTTTGCAAGCGGATGACCTTGCACACCTTGGTCTATGTCATACCATGGTTTTTTTTGTCCATTTTTTTTCATTTTAACGCCCAATGATGATTTAATGCAACGCCTAATAGGCATTTGACAAAATATTGAAGATTTTTTCTTCATACTAACATCCATATCTTCCATGGTAACATTTCTTCTATCCTTCATCCTCTAGTCTTCTCATCCATTTCAAGAACACACTTGAGTTTTTTGAACCCAAATGTCCTCTCAAGGGGGCATACAACAACCCTCCTCATCATCTTTCCTCATCCTCTTCACACTGGGGCATTTATTGACTAAATTTCTTTGACACAATGTGATAAACTGCATTGTATCAAAGAGGGACAAAATGTAGACACAAAAAATTGTCTTAGGCCTATGACTTCTAAATTCTTCACAATTTCCCCTTTCATCATTGATAATTAAATAATTTATAATTATTTGATTATTTCTTAAAGTCATAAGTCTTCTATTAATTAAATAATTTTAATTATTTAGTTAATTTATTTCTATCTTTATTCCTCCTTGATTAATTAATATAATTACATCACTAATTAAGTCCCTTTCTTTCTAAAATTAAATAAATTCCTATTTATTTAATCCTTATGCCACTTTCCACTATAATTAAATAATTATTTAAATTATTTAATTATTCATTAGCCTTTTCTCTCATAAATTAAATAAATTTTATTTATTTAATTTGTTGGATTCTCTTGAATTTTAAATTAAATCATTATTTATTTCAAAAGATTCCCTTTGTCACATTTCTCTGTAATTAAATAAGAGCTGCAGGGTAACAAAGTTCTTGCCAAAAAGTTATAAAATAGTTATGCTTTAAAAAGTTAGAAATAAAATTATTGATGACAAAAAGTTATAAAATATTTATGTTTTAAAATTTTAGAAATGAAATTATTGATGAGGTGGGACTGTTGTGTAACAAAAACAAATGATTAAGCTAAGGATTGTATTTGTTGTTATAACTTTAGTTCTAGATAATTCTTAATTACCAATTATTATTTGTGCATTTGCATATGAATCCAATTGAATGCCTTTTTATATCATTATGGAAAATTTTATTATTGCAACCCTAACTCTAACACTAATCAAGCCCTAACCCTAAACTAATTGAACTCGTTTATAACCCTAACTCTAGCACTAATTGAACTATAATTGTAACCCTAGGTATAGTTGAAACCTAACCCTAATTGTATCAAAACCCTAGAGAACTCTAATTGAACCCTAACCCTAAAATAAACAATAACCCTTACCTTAATTGAACCCTCCAATACTAGCCCCAATTTAAGACTAATCTTAACCTTGACCTTAATTAAACCCTTATTGAATTGTAACCCTAATTGATCCCTAACCCAAATTGAATACTAATTGAACCCTAACCCTAAGTGAATAGAAACCTTAATTAAATTCCAACCATAATCCTATTTGAATTTTGACCCTAATCATAACCCCAATTCAACCTAACCTTAATTGAACCCTGAGCCTAAACATGACTTCAATTAAGTTTAAGGTTCAAATATGGTTAGCCTTTATTAAAATTAGGTATAGGATTGAATTAGGATTAGAGTTGGGGTTGGGGTAAAGATTAAGGTTCTATGATAAAGCTTGGGGTTAGTGTTAGGGTTAAATTGGGGCAAGGGTTAGTATTAGGGTTAGAGTTATGGTTCAATTAGGGTTTCATTAATGTTAGTTTTAGAATCATAGTTATGTTTAGGGTTGGATATAAAATTAGAGTTAGGTTTGAAGTTAATTAGTGTTAGTTTTAGGGTTGGGGTTATGGTTAGACTTATAATTAGTATTAATATTGGGACTAGATTCTATCACTTTAATAAAAATAATTTTCTATAAATTCATTCATTTTTTTTGAAATTATATAATTTAAAATATTTTCAAATTTACCTATGTTGATATATGAGAGATATAACAAATATAAACTCTATACAATTTATAGTTAAATTTAAATTATTTTATTAAATAGTTAAAAAATTTAAGTTGCTTATAAATAATTTAAGTTATGAATGTTATAATATACAAAATAAATTTGTTTTCAATGTTTCTTCGTTAGTTTAAAAGGTTCAATTAGGGTTATAATTTAATTAAAATTAGGTACAGGGTTGAATTAGGATTAGGGTTGGGGTTATGGTTAGACTTATAATTAGTGTTAGTATTGGGGTTAGATTCTATCACTTTAATTAAAATAATCTTCTATCAATTAATTCATTTTGTTTTGAAATTATATAATTTAAAAATATTTTTTAGATTTACCTATGTTGATATACGAGAGATATAACAAATCTAAACTCTATTATATGTTGTTAAAAATTTTAAGTTGCTTATAAATAATTTTATGTATTTTTATAATTAACTTGACATTGTGTATAAAAAAGTTTAAGTTATGAATGTTATAATATAATAAATAAATTTGTTTTCAATATTTATTTGTTAATTTAAAAGATGTGTTGGAATACTATTGCAATCATGATGATTAAATTTTTCTTGATGGTTAAAATAGATTGGTAAGTAAATTTATCTATAATAAGTAAATTTATCATTGATATTTTCTTGATAAGTAAATCAATATTTCATAAATTTATCTATAATTCTTATTGTTATCTAAAATTGCACTCTTATCAAATTGCAGAACATGATACTTCAGAGAAACATGGGAACTTTTCCAGGTTGTGGGTCACTTGAAAATAGAAAAGAACCTTCAGAGAAGGCCGACTTCCTTGTTGGGTCATCACCTAAAACTACTGATTTTGAAAGGAAAAGGGAGAAGGAGAATGCTTTAAAATTAAAATTAAACCCTATGGTGATGCACCAAATTGACAAGAGCAATGAAACACTCAAGTTACACTTGAATACTTATGATGGACATGGGACTGCACAACAAGTTTATGTAGATTATGCATAAGTATTTCACAAACAGGTTTGACATACACACACTTTCAAGAAGGAAAAGCATATTTTTCACAAATTAAAAGCTCATGTGTAATTGAGTAAACACAATTTGTAATCTACATAATACTACTTTTGCAAAGAAAGGCATGCTAACATGAGACAAAGCTATAAGGAAAAATAAATATTTCACGAAGTAGCTTGATCAATCACTTGAAAATGCACAATATTTTACAACAACTAGAAGGAAAATTGAACCATCAATGGTAACCAGGGTAAATTCTATATACCATGCTCCAAAATGAGTTACAAAAGTTTGCTAATCTGAGAAAAGGACTACAAAAGTCACAAAATTTTGAAAAGCATAAGAAGAACCCCTTTTTCAAAGAGGCACAAATGCCATATATACAAAAAAGTGTCAGCCCCTTCCCTAGGGCTTACAAAAATATCTGCCTCTAGTAAGATCTGCCCTTAGATCTTTTGAATCAAGTTACATCTACATTCAATGTGTATTCTCGTTGTCCACTTTTGAAGCTCCTTTACCAGCCGACATCCCAGTTGTCCTTGTGACTTGTGGCCTCTCTGCACTCCTCTTGTTCTAGACCATTTCGCAAGTTGACCTTCTTCGAGAAGTAGCATCAGGCGCCCCTTGAACTGAATTCGCATGTCCTCATCGTTCATTGAAGGAAAGTGGATCCACTTCATTTATGCTCTGTTGATCCTCCTGGCACTGGTCAAGTTGCCAACGGTTCACTTGTAGCTCACTTTGATTGGTTGAACTCATGCCACATAGATTTCTAGATGGTCAAAGGTCCTTCAGACAGAATCGCATGTTGGTGAGACACTCACTGTGTCTCCCCGATGCGATTACATGCCCTTCAACAGTTATCAGTATAGCTTACAATTATCGGTGAGACCTCATAGCACACAAAAGTTATATCAATATCACAAAAAATCATTGGCAAGACAAACATTATCAGTTAGAGGTCATAGCGAGTTCCCATCGGTCAAACTGATATCCCTTTTCATTGGCCAGACTATCGAGAAAATATATCACTTTTGGCAAGGTCTTGCTAAAAACACCTGACAGTAGATAACACTTCAACTAGGCCATCGACAAGACTTCATCGGGTCAGCAAGACGTTATAGTGAACCCTTCATCTTTCTCCCTGAGATCAAACCTTTCTTTCGCCAAGACCGCCATCAGTCGAGGGGACCTTATAACACACACAACTCGCTCTCCCTGAGCTCATTTCATTTTGGGGAGACCCTACTTGGTCGGAGAGACCTTTCGCTAAGCTTGAAACACTACGCCGAAGGGAGAATCCTTCGGCGTGACTAACATCCATCAGTGAGACATTTTGTCAATAACACCTCTTCTTGCTGAGACCTCACCTCCTTCGGCAAGACCTTATATTGAAGCCACCTTATTTCGGCAAGAGCTCATATTAGTTGGGAAGACTTTACCATGTTGGCCAGACATCATGTTGAACTCAAACCACTCTCCTTGAGCTCAAACATTTCAGCAATATGTTATGCCAAAGGCAATAACCTTCAACGAGACATCCTCGGGTCAAGGAGACCTTTTACCGAGCGCATTCTGCTCTCCTTGATCCAACTCCTTTCTTTTGGTGAGACATTGGCAAGTCAGGAAGACGTCACGCCAAAGCCCCATCATTAGGCCATACGTTATGTCAAACACAAAATATTTAGGCGAGACTAGCCTTGTATGCAACGGTCGGCGAGACTTCCTTGGTCGGGGAGAGATAGAAAACTCATGGTGACCAAAATGTCTCAGCAACTTGAGGATTTTTGAATGAATATAGCACAATAGCCAGTCAGCAAGACATCCAACTAGTCTCAGCGACTTTCTTCCTCAGGAGTTTTGTGCCAAATTTGACTGAGGCAAGCTTTCCAATAGACTTCCCTGTGAAATAGCATCAGATGAAGACCTTCCCAATGAAAACCGAATGGAGCCACATTTAATCCACGTGCCAAATTTAAAACGTAATTTTCGTGGATGAGCCTATAGGTGAAAATTAGGTAACACTTATTAAATTTTTCTTATCTATATTAAATTATATTTTATTAAATTGTTAAAAAATTTAAATTGTTTATGTGTTTTTATAATTAACTTGATATTGTGTATAAAAGGTTTAAGTTATGAATGTTATAATATAAAAAAATAAATTTGTTTTCAATGTTTATTTGTTAGTTTGATGTGCATATAATGTTACATACTAATGATTAATTTTTTCTTGATTAGTTAAGTGATATTGCACAATTATTCTATGTTAATTTAATGTTATGAATGCTATATAATATAAAGAAAAATATTTCTAATATATTTTTAATGCATCTTTATAGAGTAAACATACATTTACAGTTAAAAGTAAAATTATAAAACAAATTGTAAATTTATTTTATTTTTCTTTTATAAATATATATATATATATATATATATATATATATATTTATTAAGAATTATCTTTTAATATTATAAATGTTAGTCTACTAATGTCTAATAAAATTTATAACTATTAAAAATGACTACACACAATAAATTATAATTTTTCAAATCAAATTGAATAATATATATATATATAACATAATAAAATATTTTGAACTAATATTTTAGTAATAAATGTTTTATTTTTATTTTTGAACTTTTTAAATTTTATATCTATGATATGGATGCTAATAAAAATAAATAAATGATGTTCATTAATAAATTATAATTGAAATATATTTTAGAATAAAATACTTTGAACTAATATTTTACTCATAAAATTGTTTTATTTTTATTTTTCAAATATTAAATTTTATAATTACGCATTCAAGGAATATCCCTTTAAATTGAAAGAATTTTTTTTTTCTATTTTTCCCTTACATACTTATCTATAGGCCTTTTTTCTCATACATGCATGATGTGCGGTAGTTATAAAAGCTGTCATTGAAGGTTTACGCCAAACAATCCATGTCAACAATTCTGTATATATACTACCCACTCCTTACCGCTTTAACATCTCATCTTTCAGCTCTATCTTTCTTTCACACAGTTCAACGGTGCTATGCATGTTGAAAACCTAATATGCAAAGGGATCAACGAAAGGTTCAAAAAATAGGTTCGTTATTTGAAGAGATTCAAGTGTAGCATATCTCTGAAGATGATGACTCCTACGTGCACTCCCTTGAGCATGCATGATTTATGTAGCTTGCATGCATGCTTCTTGTTTTCGAAGAAAATTTAGGACTTTTTTTTATTTTTTTCCCCCTTCTGTACTGCCCAGGAGCTCCGTAATAGAGAAGGAAATAAGAGGGGTAAATAGCTATATTCACAAGTATGTGGGAATTTCATGATAGTCCAAGTTCAAATTATGGGATCTTGAATTTGTTAACGAATTATATAGGTGTTGCAATTGGTACCAATACCGCACCAACAAAAGTTCCGTGACTAAAATTCATTTTTTAGTTGGTTACGGATTAAAGTAAGCCATGTCTTATCCCATCTTTAATTTAGAAAGGAAACCCGACATCTTGGGTTTAGTGGTTTAGATATGCTTTAGCTTTTTGCATTCAGTTGTAATGGAAATTTAATATTTTCACCTTTTGTTTGTAATTGATTATAGGTGGGTTCTTATGTAATTCTCTAACTAGATAGACATCAAGCATTTTTGGGATTAGGTAGCTATAATAAAGGTGTGGATTATTTTTCTTTTTCTTTGCAGGTCTTACAATTGCTTCACGTGCTTATATTATTATATATTATGTAGGTTAATATAAAATATGTTTCATCTTCTATTTAGTTTCATGTATTGGATAATCATGAAGCATATATATATATCTTTAATTTTTATCAAAACTATTATGTACATTAAAAATCAGTTTACTGTATTTTCATAATTTATACATGTGTCTGATGATCTAATAGATGTCAATTTTGAAATGAATTTGGAAATCTTGTTTGGTTGCCATTTTCAAGATTTAATGTCATTTTCAAGATTTATTATTGCAAATCAATTTTAGTTGTCATTTTAAAGATTTATTATTACAAATAAGCTTATATAAAATATTTATTTATATGGGTAAGTGCACCAAGATGGTTCCCAAAAAAGGGGCTTAAGTGGCCACTTTTTTCTGAAATCAGGAAATACTGACCTTGGACGTGAAATTGAGGATAGCTACACTCAAAATTTTTTGATGGAACAAAAACAAGGACCACAGTGCTCCGAGTCTACTTTCTAAACTACTAATTTATTTTGAAAATGGTTGAGATTAAGGGGTTCAAAAGAGGGACACACACAAATTGCTGTTGTTTCTGTCAGAAAAACATAACATAGCAACTCTGGTGTGACCCGAGCACGGTGGATTTTTTTTAGTATTTTTAAAATCGCTCCGGTCAGAAGTTAGATAACAGTATGTAGTAAGGACTCGATATTTTCTGATAATTTTTTAATGAATATTTGATTTTTTATTAATTTTCTAAGTGGGCACTTCCTAAAAAGCAGAATTTTGGCCGTGCTCCTACTCAAATTTTTTGAAACTAAAATCTTTTTCTAAAATTTTATTTTTTTTAAACTGTAGAATGGAGTCT
>VDFB02349490.1:0-11359 GCA_007258455.2 Sequoia sempervirens | reverse complement strand
CCTAGGGGGATCGGGGGCCGATCAAAGATTAGCCTTGCCTACGTGAGAGCGCAGAGCCCTCGAAGTTCGATAAAAGGCTGTCGACTAACCATGGATAAAAGTAGAAAGAGGACGATGAAGAGTGACGGTGGATGACAAGGACCAGAGAGGAAAAAGCAAAGACTAATGATAGATGATAAAGGAGTGGATGGACAGAGCAGAAAGACCGATGCTAGACGATAGAGGAGCCCCGGGGGTGGATCAAGTGATCGAGCTTGCCTACATGAAAGCACAAGGGCAACATAGTTCGACCAATGACCAATGAAAAAGGATGGATAAAGGATGATAAGATAATAATATGATAGGATGAGCTAACCCTAGATAAGGGGACAAAATGGTTGGATCGACATCATGGGACAAGATAGACCTGTTGGATATGATCGGAGGATGGTGACTACAAAGCTCAGGGATGGGATAGTTATCCAAAAAGATGAATTGGGAGGATGATATGATGGGATTGATTCTACACCAAGTTTTGGGGTTTAAAGAACCTAAGGTGCTAACAATAAGATTTTTCCAGATTTGGCAATTTTTAAAAATTGTCAAATTTTGCCATTTTAGGAAACCTTACGGGCATACTTTTGAGAGTCCATTTTTTTTCCAAAAAATACCCAAAACAAAGATAGGATGAATTTCCAACTAATATCCCAAATTTGAGACATGCATTTCAAGTTATGGACAAAAACGAATTTTCAAAATGCTGGAAAAAAACACTAAATTGCGATTTTGAGGGTCAAGATGAAAGTTTGAGGCCCCAAAAATGTTGAAAAATGGGGTCCTAGGGACTTCCACTCGATCGGGGATCCACATGCCATCTCATTACCCAACCACCCATAAAATTTCAGCTCAAACGGACACCCGCGTCAAAAGTTATGGCCTTCGGAAGTTTCGGCACAAAAAAATCAAAATTCTCAAAATGAAGTCTAGGTGATTGGGATGGATGATTTGATGCTAGATATGGGCTTTAATGATGTTCTAAGTGGCACTTATGTGATTTTGGTGATGGAACGATGATTTTCAGAGAAGTGTTGATGATGGGAAAACGGGTGCTCGGAATAGATGAATGACTCTCAGAATGAGCAGAGGAAGATTCGAAATAGATGAACGAGTATTAAGAACGAGTGAACGAGTGCACAAAATTAGGATTGAATTGAAGCCTAGAATGATTGGAAGATGTGATGGGATGAAAGAATGGATAGAGATATAGGGATGGGGGATGGGAGAGAGATTTTAGGGGGGGAAAATAGGGCGCGCCGTTGCACAGAGGGGCAGACACGCCCCGGGAGGGGGCGGAGCCGCCTCGGGCTAGGGTAGAGATGCCCCGGAATGGGGGCGCACACGCCCCGGGTAGGGGCGGAGCCGCCCCGGCAAGGGGCTGGACACGCCCCGGCAAGGAGGCGGAGTCACCTCGGGCGGGGTGCACACACCCCGGGTAAGGGTGGAGCCGCTCGGCAAGGGGGCCGACACGCCCCGGCAGGGGGCCGACACGCCCCGACAGCTGGGGCCGAGCCGCCCCGAGCAGGGGGGCGGACACGCCTCGGGAGCTGGGGCAGACACGCCCCGAGTAGCGGTGGATGGGGGGATAAGAATATAAGGGTTGGGAGATGAAAGGGATGTTGGGATAGATGGATAGGGAGATAAGGATGGGGAGATGGAAGGGATGCTAGGATAGATGGATACGAAGATAAGGATGGGGAGATGGAAGGGATGCTAGGATAGATGGATGTCTCCAAGGACTATGTCATAAAGGAAGCAGATGCCCCCACTCTAGATATGTCATACATGATGAGGCATGAGGGATGGAAGATGAGTGGATGGGAAAAGGAGATAACTAGAGGAGGATAGGATGGGTGACCAAGGAATACAACAGAGCATGGATGAAGGGAATGTCTACCAAGAGGTGGCCAAAGCATGTATAGATAGGTGTCCCTGTTTTTATCAAGATCACAAGAAGGATGGAGGGATGGGAGATAAATGGGATATAATGGTAGGATGAGGAAGATAGGTGGGATGGAGGGGATTATGATTGCATAGCTGGAAGCATAGCGGATGGAGGGAATGCATATCAAAAAGTTGCCCCCAAGTGCAGATGGGGATTTATGCATGACGCCTGTTTGCCAGGTTTTCATCATGGTACTTATCCAAGGCGCTTGTTTGCCAAGTTTTCACCATTAGACGAATTATTTCTCTTTACTATTTTATTTTTTGGACTTTTTTGAATTTTTGTGGATTTTTTTGATTTTTTTGATTTTTTTGATTTTTTTGATTTTTTTGATTTTTTTTGGATTTTTGAAATTTCGGATATCATGCAAAAGGAGATGGATAAGGATAGGGAGGAAAATAAGTGGATTTAGAAGACATGCAATAAGGATATGGATGAAGGACTTAAGCTTCAAGTTCTATATGAGGCATTAATAGCCCTTGTTCGAACCGATTGTTGGATGTTGGTAAAACCTTATGAGGATAAATGGATTATGCAAGAGGATGAATTAGAGGGATTTGAGAGGGGAGATACATGGGATAATGGATGGGATGCTGTAAAGGGTATGGATGGAATGATGGGGTGGATATGTGATGGGGAGATGTGTTCAGGACCAACATTGGCACATGTGGTGGTGGATGTGAAAAGATAATAGGATTAAGGGATGGAGAATGTGGAGATAATGGAGGGAGATGGAATGGTGAATTTCGGGACATAAGGACCCAAAATAGACTTAGGAGATGAAAGGGGTGTATGATTAACTTTTGGATTAGCGACTTTGGATATTCTTACAGATTTTTCATGTGATGGCATTGCATCTTTTTTCTTTGGGATCCACATGGTTTTGATCTTTGCTTTGGTGGGTCTTTGTGGCCTCTGATTTGATATATATTTAAGATTTTTCTTCTCTTCACCATGTCTTTTGGAGGGGACATGGGGGCCGGAATGGAATTCATGGATGCTTGGATTTTATGCATTTTTAACAGCCAAAGTGCTTTTAGTAGCAATGGGATGGATGTGAGGAGATGGATGATGTGGAGTGATGGAGGTAGGAGTATGAGGATTATGTGTAGATGGAGGATGTTTTGGTATGTGACTTTGTTGATCCTGATTATGGGATATGTGAGAGGGATGTTTATGATGGATGAGATGGATTGGTGATGAATGGATGAAAGAATGGATAGGACGAGATGGAGGAGGTGATTTTAGGATATAGGGGCCCAGAATAGATGTAGGACCTGGAGGAAACATGGGAATGGTAGATGGAGGGATGTAAGGACCTAAAATGGATGGATCAGATGAAGGAGGAATATAGACAGTTGTTTTGAGGTGATACAATAGAGGAGGAGGGATGGCAGTATATGATCTAGTGGGGTGATGGGAAGAGCCGACATTTCTTTTGGAAAAGGCTCGTTGAGGACGTCCAGAGGTTGTACCAACATCTTTAGATTGTGACTCTTGGGAAATAGGTCCAAGACCTTTCATGCAGACTTGTTCTTTGACTTGGATGGGCTCTAAAATACCTTGCTCATGAAGTCCTAGACCTTTTCCTTGATAGTTCATTTTCTTGAGCATGTGATCCATGATAGGATTTGTGTTATTTTGAAAACATGATGCGAGTCCAATATTAGGTGGAGGATGATGGGTGGTAAATACAATATGTTTTTCTTCTGCAAGGAGGCCACCATGGAAGAATGTGAGAGTACCAAGGGGATATGCAAGCGGTGTGGGGATAGCAGTTTTAGGCGATGATGGGGGATCATGAGAGGGAGATGATGGGATAGCAACATTTGGATGGGTGATATCAGGAGAGGGATTATGGGATATGATAGGATCTGGAGTTGTGGTAGTGGGCTCATACGATGGAGATGGAGCAATGGAAGCTTGAATGACAAGGGGATCATGGGATGGAATGGATGGGGGACTGTGATCTTGAGGTGGACTAGATGAGATGGTAGGATCTTGATCCGGAGAAGGGGATATGTTGACATGCTTTGGATTAGGCTCTTGGCATGACTCATCATGTGTGAGAGACATGATAATGGAGTCTTGGTGGGACTCTTCAAGTGGGGAAGATGGAGGGATGGAAAATTAAAAAAATTCATGGGAAGGGATTTTAGTGACACTAGGAGTGGAAGAAGTGGATTGGATTAGGGTGTCGTCAATGGGTTCGACAACTCTTGGAGTAGGAAGTGGGTGTTCAATGGATTCAGTAGATGTGATGGTAGGAGATGGGGGCTTAGTGGATTCAAAGGATGTGATGGTAGGAGATGGGGCTCAATGGATTCAAAGGATGTGATGGTTTCAATAGTTTGAGTGGTGCTAGGGGTGGTATCATCAATGATAGGTGTTGGGTGGAGAAGAGTCTCATCTCTAATGACCGTGGATGATGGGTTGGGATGCCATGATTCCATAACTTCAAGGTGTGGAGTGGGAGATGTCTTCTTTGTTATAAGTCCTTGGAGAACTTCTGGAGTGAAGAACTTGAATGCTCTAGGTTGAGATGGCGTGGTAGGAGTGGATGAAGGATTATGGATGCAAGACTTGGAATAGATGGGGGAATGGGATTGGATGCAAGACTTGGAATAGATTGGGGATTAAGATTAGATGAAGGGTTAAGAAATGGTGAATTAGGACATGAGGATGCAAGTGGTGGATGGAGATATTGAACTGTGGATGTCGGATTAGGATAAGTTGATGTGGATATTGGATTAGGATACGAAGGTACGAATGTAGGATTAGAGTGAGAAAATTGGCATGGAAGATTAGGGTAGTGGGTATATGCGGATGAAGGATTTAGATAGGAGGATGTGGATGGGGGATTAGGATAGGGGTATTGAGATGGTAGACAAGGATAAAAGGATGCAGGTGTTGGATAAAAGGATGATGTAGATGAAAGGTATGATGGATATCCCTTGTCAAAGGTAGCATAAGCAACATGATTAGGCATGGATGAAGACATAACAGGATAACTCGAAAGGGTGATTGGATTTTGGAAAGTGGGTGGAGAAAGCTTACTAGCAACGATAGTGTCAAGGGAATCTATGTCATATTCGTCTTGATCGACAAGACTTTCGTTATCATTGTCAATGTAATTAGGGTTTCCCTTGACCACTATTGATGGAGGATAAGGATTCATGATGGTGAAAGGATAAAGAGGATGGGTCAACGATTTGGGATGGAAATGGACTAAAGCTCAAATCGGGATTCTGGTCAAGCTCAGATCAGGATTGGACTAAAGCTCAAATTAGGATGATTGGATGATGCGATGGGATTGATTATGATGATCAGATTTGATTATCAAAGGATGATTGCGACACCGAATCTACTTCGAGATGGAAGTAGATTGATTGGGTCGAAGGTGATTGGATAGGAATGTTGTGATTAGATTGGATTGGATTGATCGATGATTGATAAGATTGACTGATGGATAGGATAAGATGACGAAAGAGGCTGCAAATCCCGTTCAGAGATTATCTTAGATGACATAGGTTACTGATTGATCGGATAAAAGGATAAATGGATGATTACGACACCGAATCCACTTTGAGATTGAAAATGGATTGATTGGGCCGATGATAATGATTATCTTAGGACGGATGACAATCCTAAGTGGATGTTGATGATGACAATCAGATCAGACACTTAGGTCAATTTGGTTAATAACCCGAGACAAAGTTTAGGGGATCTGGATGATGATTTGATTGGAGGAATGGATGATAAAAATGGATGAATGAATACTCAAAATGAGTAAACGATTGATTGGAAAGGATAAACAACTATTAGAATGAGGAGATGGATGCTTTGAATGGATGAAATATTACTCGAAACGAGTGAGAGGAGGATTTGAAAGGGATGAAAGACTACTTAGTCAAACGAATGTTGGAATGGCTAAGTGAAGGTTTGGGATGGTAAAAATGGGGGTTTAAAATGATCAAATGGAGGTTTTTGGAGGCTTAGAATGACAAAACGGAGGCTTGGGATGATGAGATAAAAGTTTGGAATGATTAGACGATGATTTAGAGGCTAAACAGATCCAAATGGGGCGATTTCAAGTGTTCAGGAGGGAAAATTCGCCCCTCTGTAGTAAATCAGGGCCATAATCACCTCACTGCGGTAAATCAGGGGCGTAATCACCTTACTGTGGTAAATCAGGGGTGCAGTCACCTCACTGTGGTAAATCAAGGGCGCAGTCGCCTCACTGCAGTAAATCGGGGGCACAGTCGCCTCACTACGGTAAATCAGGGGCACAGTCGCCTCACTGTGGTAAATTAGGGGCATAGTCACCTCACTGCGGTAAATCAGGGGCACAGTCGCCTCACTGCGGTAAATTAGGGGCGTAATCGCCTCACTGTGGTATATCCGGGACTTGGTTTGATGAAAATGACTATGGCAAGGATTTTAAAATGACAATGATAAGGCCAATTTGTCAAAAATTTCACTGGTTTCTCACAAGAAAACACTCTCAAGCAAACACAATCCTACGATTAGTGTTAAGGGTATGGCCAAAGAGGTCTTAATCTAGGATGCACAAGGTGTCTAGGGAGTCCTCGATATACTCTCGGTATGTGAGGCACAACCATGAACATCAGCTCGTCACAAGCGTGAGTCGGGAACCCCAATGAGATACTGAAGGGCTCGGACCAACTCTTCATGTCTATCTAGGTATCACCCTAACTTCGATGCTCTGCCAATTACGACGTGACTGGATTGGGGTACAGCTTTCGCTCTCCCCCCTTTATATACCCCGCAGGTACACGTGGTTGGAATCATCCCTTGGGGTGATGAAATCCCCAAGTAGGTCCCACTAGAAAGAAAGCACTAATTGTTTCCAACTACTCCCTAGGCTCACACGAAGTGCAAGGGGAAAGCGAAAACAAGCTAATGTTCCCTTTGGGTAACAGAAAAGATAAACACAAGAAACAATGAATATTACTCCCCCTAATTAAACTATGTTCTTAGATTAAGGAAAACAACAAGGATATTTCAAAAAGTTTGAGCGAACGAATAGCCCTGCAAGCAAATGTTAGATATTTTATCCCGCTTTCTTCATCAACTTCACAAAAATATGCTACAAAAAATTAGCAAAAAATACCAATATCCTTGCATGAATAGTGTTAGGGGGTTAATATCTGAAAATAGCAAAAAATCGAAGCCAAAATGATAGTTTTACCTTTCAAAATGTGTCGTTTCATGGTGACAAGGGGGCGCAGTCGCCCTTCTGCAGTAAATCAGGGGCCCAGTCACCTCACTACAGAAAATCAGGGGCGTAATCACCTCACTGCGGAAAATCAGGGGCGTAATCGCCTCACTGCAGAAAATCAGGGGCGTAGTCACCTCACTACGGAAAATCAGGGGCGTAGTCACCTCACTACGGAAAATCAGGGGTGTAGTCGCCCCACTGTGGAAAAAGTGTTAGCCAAAAAATAATTTTCAGCCCAAGGGGGGGCGTAGTCGCCTCACTGTAGATAAAGTGTTAGCCAAAAATAATTTTCAGCCCAGGGGGGCGTAGTCACCTCACTGCAGTAAAAGTGTTAGCCAAAAATAATTTTCAGCCCTTTCATCCCAGGGGGGCGTAATCACCTCACTGTAGTAAAAGTGTTAGCCAAAAATAATTTTTCAACTTGGGGGTGTAGTCACTTAGCTAGCGGTAAGTGTTAGCCAAAAATAATTTACAATGAGGCATTAGTGCAGCCTCACTCTGAAAGTGTTAGCCAAAATAATTTTCAGCCAAGGGGGCATTATTAAGCCTCCAGCTGTGATGAAAAGTGTTGTAAAATGATTTTCGGCCCGGGGCATAGTGGATCTGCTTTGCAAAATGGGAGTAAGTGGTGGCCTCCTCTGTCCCGGTGTGATCACCTCAGCTGCTTGGGAGAAATCGAGGGAGTCCCTTGCTTATGGAAAATCAAGGCCGTAGTCGCCCCACTGCGATGTATTCCTTCAAAAAACTCAACAACAATGAATGTTAAATTGAGGAACCCACTTGTGGGTCCCACTGGGTGTGCCAGAAATGTGATATCAAAATGTTTAACCTATTCTAAGCAATTAAAATGCAATGGAAAACATAATGAAACACCTCAAGATTAGCCTAAGGAATTTGAAAATGCAAAGAGGAAAATGTTAAATGAAGATAAATGGTTATACCTTCCTTCTTGCAGCTGAAACTCTTTGGTTGGCCCTTGATTTGGATTGATTTGTATGCTCCTTGATGGCTCTTGATGTGGCTAAATGGAAGATTTGACTATGTGCTTGGATGCAAATGAAAATAGATGAAATTGATGGCTAAATGAGTGCACAAAATGGTAGCATTTAGTTGCAAAATGGCTAAGTGTTGAAAATATCCTTGAGGAGAGGGTATTTATAGAGAAACTTGAATTCTCTAGAGAATTCAATGGTTGGAGGCCCATCCAACAAAGTCAAGATGAAGGGCTAGGAGTGAGTTGAGGGACTCACAAGCCTCCCATTTTATTTATCTTGGTGTGAGAGAAATTTGGGGTGAAGAGATGATGTGTAGGTGTGGAAAGGTACATGATGTGGAGGAAAAAGGACAAGTACGCTTTAAATTGTGCTTTGATGTGACACTTTCAATGATCACGTGGGGAAGGAAAACTTTGGGAGAATAAAAGTGAATTAAAAATTGATAGTTGGAAAGAATCTAGTGGATAAAGACAAAGGTTCCCCAAAATGTAGGAATTTGTCACGTGTGACTGATGTGACAAGTCAAAAGATTCTAGAAGATGCATGGGAAAAGGGGATTCTAGAAGGAATAAAATGTGAATTAAAAATTCACGTGGGGAAGAGAGGAGCCTAGGGTGAATAAAAAGGAATTAAAAATTCCTTGGGGGATGGGGAGAGTTGACCAAGGTACTAATTAGGTTTGACTAATCAATAATTAGAGGATAATTTAGGGGTTAATGAGGATTAGAAGCCAACTTGCAAAAGTTGGCGGATGTGACACATCCTAATCAAGGATTAGGCATGTGCACACCCTTAATGAAGAGATTAAGAGATGGATTAGGATTAGATGAAAAAGACATGTGAGGAATTAAATAAATGTAATATTTATTTAATTTATTTGATGAAAAGAGGATTAAGGAGAGTAAGGTATTTAATTATTAATTAAATACCTTAGGGATTTGGCAGAATTAAAGATATTAATTAAATAATAATAATATTACTTAATTAACTCAAATAAGAGGATGTTTAGATGAAAAGTGATAAATTTGGATAAATTAAGTGTCCAAATTTGGATGTCTACAATTAGTTAAGAATGTGATATCATTTTAAATAATTTTATTTATTTAAAATGAGGGCAATGTTAATTTTTTCAATTAAATAATTAAAGATAATTATTTAATTTAGCAGGTATGATTAATGATTAAATAAATTAATGAACTCATTTAATCATGAGAATTAGTGACATTAAATAAATAAATGAAATTCATTTATTTAATAATCAGGAAGAATAAATGAATAGAAGTAATTAAATAAATTAAGAAATTTATTTAATTGTAAGATAATAGACCATTAGTGACGTATTGAATAAATAAATATGATTTATTTATTTAATAATCATGAAGAATAAAAGAGACATGAATTAATTAAATAATTATGAATTATTTAATCGATAGTCAAATGTGAACCAAGGACATAATTAAATGTCATAATTATGCTAGGACGAAAGTGGTAAAAATAGAGCTTGCAGGCCTAGGTCATTTTTAAGTGTCTACATAAAACTTTCCTTGCAACTTTTACAACTTTGCAACTTTCTTCAATTTCCCTCTTCAAAGTATCTTCCACCTAAAATCTACAATTGCACATCAAAGAGAGAAAAATGTTGTTTGTTAGGTGAATGGGGGTTTTCCTTGGTCAAACCACGTTTTGGTAATTAAACCTTGAAATGAAACAAAATATCATGAAGGAATGATGAATGAACAAACAATGTCACAACTCATCAAACCTTTATTTGAACCTTGAATTGTAGATCTACAACTTGCATGAATTAGCTTCAATGTATGTGGATCTTGATCATGAAACATGATTTGAAACAATGTCTATGAATACTTGAATGGATCTTGAACTCTACATCACCATATTAACTCTAACAACATGCATGATGCAATATGACTTTGATATGATAATGGAATCTTGATTGCTGCAATAATCTTCAATAATTCTACTCTTGAATGCCTTAAAATGCTCTTGAAATGCTCTTGGTCATAAAATTTTCTATAAGGATGCTCTCATCAAAATTTCTAGGTGAAACATTGATGCAAGAGCATCCAGTGGTGTAAGGGCAATCTTGCATCACCCAAAAATAGTTAAATTTCAAGTTTCTCGATTTTGAGATGTTTTTACATTTTTGGATACCCTTTTCGTCATAATAAAATTCCTAATTTACGGTTTTTATTTTCTATTCCTGGGTGTAAAATATTGCAGTTTTAGTTTCCATATTTGCACCTAAAAATCTTCCGAGTTGAATTTGAGGCACTTAGAGTTCCGGATCAGCCCTGAAACTTGCCGAAATTGACGTAGCAAATTTTGAGCGCGTTTTTGACTTTGTGACCTTTCCAACGGTTCAAACGGTTCGCGAATCGGAGTCCCGGATCAAAAGTTATGGCCCCGGGAAGTTGGCGCACTTTCTAGAAGATACAATTGCAAATGCTCTTTTGAAATTTGAACTTCATGTTGTAAATTTCGGTGCCAAACCGCCTAAACTCAAATTTGAATGTTGTTTTAGCTCCAAACTAAAGAGGAGCTCTATTTATGGACAGGTTTCTAATTTTTGGGCAACTTTTTGGGGACAAGCTCGCATATTGCGAAAGGGTTATTCTGTAGTTTTTTGTAACTTGCATGTGTTGTAGAACTTGGGGATTGAGATCCTCTGCATGTAAGAAGCTCCATTTTCTGAATAATAAAATTATTCTCTTGTTTGTGGGTTATTTTCTGTGTCTCGGGCTGTGCCCTCATCAAGTGGTATCAAAGTAAGGTTTTCTTGAGCATGTGGACAGATCACCGATCATGAGGTAGTTCGCACCAGGACCGTGGTTGTGGGTTGAGGTCAAGAAAGATGCTTCCAAGAGTGATGCCTGGTAGGCGTGGTGGTGCTAGAGGTGGTCTAGGTGGTAGAAATGCTAGTGGAAGAGATGCACTGGCAGCCCTTTAGAGACAGATTGATGCGTTACAAGAGCAGTTGAGAAGAGGGTTAAACCCGAGGGAGGAAAGTGAGGATGAAGGAGAGGAAGAAGGTTCAAATGCAGAAAAGGAAGAAGAAGCAATTGATCAAGACCAAATGCGGCTAATAAGGGCCATTTCAAGATCGAAAAGACCCGCAGCAGA